>VOCP01029370.1:5000-38276 GCA_007922195.1 Podocnemis expansa
CTGAAGGCCAGCTGCGAGGGTGGGAGAGGGTTCCGGAACCACCTGAACACCGGGCCCCCTTCACCGTGCAAGGTTTGGGAGTTCACCTGCCTGCGGAGGGCCCTCCCCATCGCGACCGCCACAGCCACATCGATCGGCTGGACAGGGGTAGAGTGGGAATCTCCCGCATCTCCCCAGAGACCGGAAACCGGGAAAGAAGGCGGACCCGGCGGGTAGCCTTGGAGGGCTGGATCACACACACCGGTGTGCACGCCTTGCCCGCTCATCACTGAGGTCGGGTACCATCAGGGGATGGGTCCCCTAGGCTTGTCTCTGGTTCTCACAGTTCCTGAAACCCCTGTCCTCAAAAATCTCCACACACCTTCCTGAAAGTGGATGGCCAAAACAGCACTTGCGCCCCTAGCTGGAGAATAGAGAGACACTGGGCGACAGTCTGGAACGCTGAGCCAGCAAACCACCTCTCTGGTGACACCTTCTGGACTTCCGACAGATGGCCGGCCACTAGGCCAACCCGAGCGTGGTGAAGTAGGTTGACCTGGTGGCCAGCTGGACTTAGTGCAATTTCCCCCAGCCAGCGGGTTGACCTGGTGGCTGCCTGGGACTTAGTGCAGTATCCCCAGGCTGGTGGGTTGACCTGGCGGCTGGCCAGACTTAGTGCAATTTCCCCCAGCAGGCAGGTTGACTTGGTAGGCTGCCGGGCCTTAGTGCAATTTCCTGCAGCCAGAGGGTTGAGCTGCTGGCCAGCCGGGACTTGTTGCATTCTCCCGGGCGGTTGGCCTGCGGTTGGGACTTCCCTCAGTGTGCTGTGCGGGTGGGTTTCCCAGAAGGCCCAGGCCCCTTGGGCCCTGACTGAGTGCCTTCCTCCACCCCCACAAGCCAGCTGAGCTGCCGGCTGAGGCCACTTTCTGTTTTCCTCCTGCTGGGTGGCCAGGGCTGCCTATTCGAGGCAGAGTGGCCGGGAGGGGATGGGGCCCCTCTGCCTACAGCCATACCGGACCAAATGCCCCCGATCTTGTCTGATCTTGGAAGGTAAACCATCCTGGGCCTGGCTAGTAGTTGGATGGGTGACCCCCTGGGAATCCCAGGTGCCATAGGCAACTTTTTGTGGCAGCGGGTGGGTGCGAGGCTCCTGAGACAGTGTGCGCCTCGCCCATGCTGACCGCGGAGCGCTCCGTTTGATAGCCTGCCGCCCCCGTCCAGCAGTCCCGAGAGGTCGGGGCCCGGTATCGGGCCAGGAGCTTGAGGGGGTCCGAAGGGGCACCTGCCCACCAAGGTGGGATCTTCAGGTATGGGCAACCGACAGCCCTTACCCTTTGGGCCGAGCGGGATGCCCCTTCGCTCCTCTGTCCCTCTGGCTTCGATGCACTGGTCGTAGTTGGCTTTCCCCGGCCCCCTTCTCATGGATTGAGGTCCGGGGTCAGCCTCACAGGGCTTTCTGTGAACCAGCGGCTTCACCATCCTCCTGTAGATCAGGGAGCCTGCCCCTGCTCCCAAGGCACATGGGGTAGGGGCTGCCCACTGTGCTTCTCATGCTGCCACGCCCGGGCAAGGGCGGACACGTGGCTGCCGCCCTGGGGAAGCCCTGACGGCCATGTTGGGCCGGGCCAGGGCTGGGCAGATGCACAATTACACCCTGCCACACACGGCCCCCCGAGGCACTGTATGGACTATTAAGCCAGGCCGCTCAGGGCCTCAGCAAACCCCGCCCCCACACGGGGTCAAACATTAAGCCCCAGACTGCAGGAGGGGATAGCGCAGGCGCCTAGTGAACCGGACATCAGGTCAATCCTTTGGAATAAACGTGGGGTTGATCTGGTGGCCTGCCTGGTGGGCCAGCACTGGACAGCTGGGGCTTGACCTGGTGGCTCAGCATCCAGCCAGCTGGCTCCTAGGGCCCCGAGAGCAGACTCACCCCATGGACTATTAAGCCTGGGCACTGTGCCCCCACCCCACTGGCTGTGGACAATGAAGCTGAGGGCTGGTGGAGGGGAAAGTGCGGGTGGCTGGTGAACTGGCCATCAGGTCAACCCCAACGATTAAGAAACAGGGTTGACCTGAGGATTGACAGGCAGGCCATCAAGTCAACCCCATGTCTTCCAATAGGGGGTTCACTGCAGGGCTCCCAGCCAGCCAGCCAGCCAGCCAGGTTCACTGGCCACAAGCATGGACCTGCCCCGGAGACCATTAAGCCTGGCCACTGTGGTCGCACCTTCCCTCCCCCCCGTGGGTGCACCATTGAACCCAGGAGTGGTGGAAGGGAACACGCGAGCAGCCATCAAACTGGCTACCAGGTCAACCCAGACTGACAAGCACAGGGTTGTCCTGATGGCCAGTAGGCCAGGCCAGCACATGAACCCCGTGCTTTTAGTGGCAGGTTGACCTGGTGGCTGGTTTGGTCTTAGTGCTTTTCATGAGCTGGTCCACTTGCTGGCTCAGCTGCCTTTCCCGAGCAGGTGGTCCAGGTGCCCCACTGCATTTAGCACCTTCGGAACCCCATGTTGGTCCGCCCGGCCTTCCCGCCATCCTGTCGGCTCTCCCAGCTGCCTTCCCTTATGCGACGAAGGGGAGAGAGTAGGAGCGTGCGGTCCGTGCTGCACGGTGGGGTGGCAGGGGTCATCCTGCTGCAGCTCCAAGCGGCCACCAGGTCAACCTGCGTCGATGGAGAAGGAAGGGAGGTGGCTGGACCCTCATCCTGCAAGGGTCACCTCTGTCCATCCTTGTGTGGGGCATCCCCGAGACGTGGGGGAAGGGAGAATTTCCCTCCCCCCTTCTCCCCACCAACCACCAGGTCAACCTTGGTTCCTGGAGAAGGGAAGGGGAGGTGGCCGGACCCTCCTCTGGTGAGGGTCTCTCTGCCGCCCTCCCCGGTGTCATCGGGACCCTACTGTAAGGGCCCCCTTCTGCCCACTGGCTTTGGAGGAAGAGACAAAGTCCTGTGTCAAAGGCTGACTTTCAATAGATCGCAGCGAGGTAGTTGCTCTGCTATGCACAAAACCCAGATCCAGAATCAGGTCGTCTATGAATGATTTAGCACCAGGTTCCCCACGAACATGCAGTGTGCTATGGGTGAGAGGTGTCTCCATTCTGGCCACACTCCGGTCCCAACGCAAAAGGCTCTCCTCACCGAGGCCCCCCACCTGGAGGAAGGGGGCCAGCTATCCGGCGCCAACTGAGGCTCCACGGAGCTGCCGTATCGTTATGTTTAGGGGTGATTCTGACTTAGAGGTGTTCAGTCATAATCCCACAGATGGTAGCTTCGCCCCATTGGCTCCTCAGCCAAGCACATACACCAAATGTCTGAACCTGAGGTTCCTCTCGTACTGAGCAGGATTACTATTGCAACAACACATCATCAGTAGGGTAAAACTAACCTGTATCATGACGGTCTAAACCCAGCTCAAGTGTCCTATTAGTGGGTGAACAATCCAATGCTTGGTGAATTCTGCTTCACAATGATAGGAAGAGCCAACATCGAAGGATCAAAAAGCGACACTGCTATGAACGCTTGGCCACCAGAAGCCAGTTATCCCTGTGATAACGTTTCTGACACCTCCTGCTTAAAACCCAAAAAGTCAGAAGGATCATGAGGCCCTGCTTTCACGGTCTATATTCATACTGAAAATCAAGATCAAGTGAGCTTTTGCCCTTCTGCTCCACGGGAGGTTTCTGTCCTCCCTCAGCTCACCTTAGGGCACCTGCGTTACAGTTTGACAGGTGTACTGCCCCAGTTAAACTCCCCACCTGACACTACCACCAGAGTGGGTCATGCCCGGCAAATGCCAGGCGCTTGGAGCCAGAAGTGAAAGCCCTTTGGGGCTCAGCCCCCGCCTCACCAGGTAAGTGAAAAAACTGTAAGAGTAGTGGTATTTCACTGGCGGCCCGGAGGCCTCCCACTTATTCTGCACCTCTCATGTCTCTTCACAGTGCCAGACTACAGTCAAGCTCAACAGGGTCTTCTTTCCCCACTGATGCTGCCAAGCCCTTTCCCTTGGCTGTGATTTCACTAGATAGTAGGTAGGGACAGTGGTAATCTCGTTCATCCATTCATGAGCATCACTATTTACATGACGAGGCATTTAGCTACCCTTGTACAGGCATAATGCCTGCCCTTTCCTGGTTACTCTAGCGGCCAGTCCGCCATCACGTCTAGTAAGCAACCCGTTAAGGGAATAAATATTAGAGGATTAAAAATCTAAACTTTTTTACTATTAAATTAACTTAAATTTAAAAGAGGCATCCAATTAAAAATAGAATATAAAATTTACAATAGTTATTTAAGAGGACAAAGTCCATTATGATATGGAGAATCGAAATAATAAAGGAGCAGCAGAATATCTGAAACCAGCAATCCAGGATCCCACTTCAATTTTAACCACTAAAAAGAGCCAGGATATCAGCTGTGGCATATAAAACAAGACTACAAATACTCTCCTTAAAATGTCTTTCCAAATTAATTCCTAAAAAATTAAATAAATCCTCATTTCCATCGCTCCACTTGCCTCTTGCCCCAATTACAAAACCAAAGAAAGCCACACTCTTACAATTGTCAATCAATGTACTAACCTCATTCTCCAATTCCTTATAATAATTGATCTCTCTGTGAGCGGCGTCCAACCTATCAGCATTGTCTTCCTACTGCACAGTAACATCCACAACTGCAGCACATCCTTCTTTAACAAAAATTATATCAGGCTTCCTCAACAGACCCTCACTATTTCTCAAATGAGGTTCTATCCAAACAATCCGTCCACATTTACCAATCTTATCAGCTAACATTTTAACTACCCTATTATGTCTTTTAATCCTTTCATCCTTAACTTTTGGGCATTGCCCTGAAAATTGTGGAATGGTCTCCTTTACTTTACCACAGCATCCACACAGAGCAACACTCCCCACCATCCCTCTTGATAACATCTCTCTAGTAGGGAACACATTAGCTCTCATCAATAAAACAGAAATAAAAGAAGAAGACTTGGCTAATTCAGGATATCTAATAAAAGATTTATTAATCAAATCATTTTTAAAATATCTAACACCCACCCCCTGACAGCTCAACTGACACCAATGATCAAATTCATCATCTCTCCAATTTCTAATATTTGGGGTAACAGCACTATACATCAAGCTCTTATCAACCAAATTCTCTCCCACATAGATATAAGCTAAATCCACCCAATCATCTTGCGAGACAACATCTCCTCCATTTACAAATCAGCATGTTCGGAACTTGTACTCCAAATTTAGTAATCGCTAATCCCCCATCCTTTCCTCTTGCATAAAAAATACCATCAGCAATATTATGATGCAAATGCAAAATCTCCTTTAAAACTTTCTTAACTAAAACATCCAAGTCATCTAAAATATTACAAGAAGGTTCCATTAATAGCAAATTATAAAATAACCTAGGTAGAATATAAACCTTTAATGCTATTAACTTTTGAGCCGGTTTCAGGGGAGCCTACACAAATTATCACACCATATCTTTAACTTCTCACATGGAGAAATCCTCCCCACCCCTATCCAAGGGTCAATTCTGGCCCCCAAATACCTTTCAAGCTCCCCTGGCCTAACATACTCAATATCCTCCTCACCAATTTTCCATGTACCTTAGGGATTAATAACATAAGATCTATGATTTGGAACAATATGAAAACCTTTAGTTTTCTTAACATTAATCTTTAACCCCATACTCCTACAAAATCTATCTAATATTTCCAAATTATTAATCATTCCACCATAAGAATCACTTAAAATAGCTATATCATCAGCAAAAGCTAACACCGTAATCTTCCGACCCTCTACTAAGAAACGAGATCCAATTTGTTCTAGTTGAACCAAAAGTGGGCCCAAAGCAATATTAAAAAGAATTGGTGACAATGGGTCACCTTGCTTAACACCACTCCTAATAAAGACAGGCTCCGAACAAAACTTACCACTCCATATCCTAGTAACACAATCAGTATATAAATCTCTAACAATCTCAATAATGCTATCACACACCCCCAGCCTATGTAGAACACTAAAAATATGTCCATGCCCTACTGAATCAAAGGCTTTAGCTAAATCTACAAAAACTACTGCCAGCTCATTACCATTTCTTTTTGCCCCCTTAATTAATTTTTCTAAAATTGAAATATTCTCCTCTGAACCAGGTGCAGAAATAAAACCTCTCTGTTGTGAACATATCTTAACTGCTGCCGATAACCTTTTAGTTAAAATTTTTGTATATAATCTTAACCAAACTGAACCAATTGTAAGAGGCCTCCAAGAAGAAATCTTCTTCAGCTCTTCTTGATCCTGCACCTTGGGGATCAAAATTGTTCCATTTTCTTTAAAAAACTCTGGAACCCGTCTATTAAAATACCAAATATTAAAAATCCTAATCAAAATCCTAAAATCCAAATTAAAAATATCCCATAATTCATTCACTGTAACTTTGTCTGGACCCGAGGCACTAGTTTTTCGCAATTCTTTCAATGCCTCAACAATCTCTTCCCTAGAAATAGGCTTTTCTAATAATATATTATCAGCCCTATCTATTGGCAGGGGCCAACCTTTAGCATTACCATGTCCCACATTTTCCAACAATTTATGATAATGATCTTCCAATTCTGTAATCCCCAAAAAGATTTAACTTTATCTGGTTTCCCAATTATAATCCTCACCAATCTTTTACGATCCTGATCAAACAAAGTTTGATAAAATTTAAATCTCACCTTCTTTACCGCATAACGCTTCCTATTCCCACCACTACTCCTATCTATTTTCCTTCTCTGGTTCTGAGGACCCCTATGCTTTTTCAAACTGTTCAGATCAACTCGCTCCTCTTCTGACACAATCAACATTTTACATAACCCCTCCATCATGCCCCAACCAACATCCAAACTAGATACATGTGAAAGTTGTCTCTCAATTTCATCTAAATCTTCCAAAATCCTGCTAACTTCCCTACTTCTACCTGAACCAATTACCCTCCTAACCAATGAATGATCTTTCAATGGTCTAATCTTCTCCCTAGGTGGAACCTCTTCTAACACTCCAAAATCTAAAACCTCACCTTCCTGTATCTTACCACTAATTCCAACATCCTTACTTTTCTTTTTAGCCAAATTTCTTCTTTTATCACTTATTTGCTTATTAGTTTTAGTACCTAATTCCTTCTCTAAGTTTATTAATATTTCTCATTCCAGCAAATTTAACTTCCATTTCACATAATAACCTAATTTCTTCATCCGTCCAAATTTGAGAGCCCTTTGTCTTCCCACCTCTCTTCATCCTTTCCTCATTCCTTACTGCAGGATGCCTGTGTCTAGTGTGTTGACTTAGCCCCGACTTGGTGAAGAACGCCACTTCACAGTGTTCACAAACATAAGTCTTATCCCTTGTATCCTCTTCCTTAGGCATGCACTTGGAGAAGTGGCAAGCTATTGCATAGAAATAGGATGCTTTGGCACACTTACTACATAAAACTTTAATTGATTTACACCTATGAACCACATTAATATGTTTAGCCCATTTACCAAATGTAGCAAAAACCTGAGGGCAGATGGGACAATTAAAACAATCTACTGGATATTCCAGATAAAACATCCCGTCTTTAAAAGACCCACTACCTTTTAATTTAGATTCTATACCAATATCCTTATTAAAACGCCCTATCTCCTCTACATAAGGATCTATTAAAAATTCTAACAAACTATAATCCTTAAATTTAAAATCCTCATAAACATTTATTCCTCTATAAGCTACATTGATAAAAACCATGGGTAAAAGATTAAAATCTTCAGTCTCCACCCAGCTCTCACCAACTACACTCATCTCAATGGGATCCATTTCCTTAATAAAATCCACCCCAACAAGGGGTATTTGATAATCCTCATTTTCACCAACTCCCTCCCTCAACCTCCTCACCTCTGTAAGAGATGGAGGGAGCAATGGTCCATCAATTCAAATTACATCCCTCACATGTTTAACACTGCTAGCTGGGGCATCAAAAGCAGCAGCGGGGGCGTTTTTATACTGGGCCAGTGCCACTCCAATATAAAAATCTATATCAGATTTCTCCATCAATCAGAGATATGCCCTTCACAGGGGGAAACTACCCTTACCAGGGGAGTGGAGATCTGGGCCACCCACCCACCCTAACCCCCAAAAAAGGGGGTTCACCCTCCACAGTTCGCCTGGTCAACAACCAGTTACCGACTTTCACCACGAGGTTGCAGTTGGACTTGCTACACAGAGGCTTTCCTCATAGAGGGGTTCCTGTCAGTATAATGTCTGGTCCAAATGGGAGGGTGAAAAATAAGCTTGGATCTTGGTGGGGGCTGCCCCTAAAAAGCTCCAGTTCACGCCAGCTCCCACCTCACCAATAACTCACACCACCACACCCTCAGGTTCTCTAAGAGGAAGGATATACCTTCTCGACCATCTGGACCGAACAACTGATTAAGATCCAGAGATGCATGTGTAACCCTTACAACTACTCTATACAAGTAAAACACTAAACAATATTTACATTTACAAAAGACATTCAGCAAGTGGGGATCAGTCAGATCTCAGATTTTAACATTACTCCTTTTTAAACCTGGTACGGATTCCTTATCTTTAAGCTTTCCCTGCCAGTTTGCCTATCACCACAAATTACTTTGTAAGGATTGGGCCCCTGTCAGCAGTTCGTGCGTTAAACAGTTTGTTGGTCTTTACCCTGGACTACTGCTGTCCTCCCCTCTTTGGGACCCACTTACCACAATTTTCAGAGGATTAGTTCTCTGTACCCGGTCTGGCCTTTGATGTCTTCACACTCGCTGGCTGCCTCCTCCTTCTCTGCTGCAGTCTCCATGGCAACTGGAACAACAGTGGCTCAGAAGGTTCTCGAGAGCTCGCAGGTGCACCTGTTGCTTCGCATCAGCAGAGTTCTTTGTGATGCTGGCAGGAGTTCTGACAATGCCAGAGTTTCAAAGCCTCAAGCTTTTGAAGTGAGACTTGTGTATGGCTTGTGTGAAACCAGGCTCCCTCGGAAGCATGCACCTTGCAGACTGGTGCAGCCTCTTTTGGATAGCCCGTACCAAAGACGGTGAGACACAAAGTCTCCTAACTGGGAAGATGTCCCAGTTGTATCCTCTGGCCACTTCTTCCCAGAGATGATGAGACCCAAAAGTCCCCCAGCAGAGACTTCACTCTGCTGCACCCTCTGGTCGTGGAGTGTGTGTGCAAGCTTTTGGCTGTGTGATATTCATTGCTCCCAGACTTAACCACAGGACTCAGTTATCTGCCTGTCTGGAGTGCATGCAGGATTGATTGTTCAGGCTCGCCCTTCTGAGACTAAATCCAGAGACCCAGCTCAGAGACTAAGTCCTGAGTCAGCGCTCAGAGACTAAGTCCGGAAAATACCTTTCTGAGACTAAGTCCTGCAACTTAGCTCATAAAGTTCCACCAGAGACGTTGTTACTCTCTCTGGGGTCGAGTGGTGGTGTGACTCCTAGTGCAGCGGGAACATAGCCAGAGGCCAGTGGAACCCAGGAAGGAGGGGAGAGATCTCCGAAGTTCTGCTGTTGTGCTGCTTCTTTTATACTCTATCATCACTTTCATCTCCTTTTGACCACTCCCAAAAGATGTGATTTCATCCTCACCCAATCATGAAGAGGATGATTTCAGCCAACACCTACACAGTGCGTGATAGAGATCAAAAGGTTTTAGGGGTCCTTGGACAGTGGGAGGAGACCTCAGAATACTAGATGGGAGGGGGAATGAGGGAGTTCAAAAGTTTAAAATCTTCCTCCATCTTGACCTATTTTTCCTTAAAGAAATATATCTATTGGTTCTGCTCCCCTATGCTCCATATGTATGAAGATCAGATTTCACTTGCTGAGTGCATTTTGAATACTAGCTTTGTTTTAAACCCTTGTAAATGATAACTTATGGATACTTTGCCACTAATTATTACATATTATGCTATTTCTAACTTTATTTTAACAAAAAATTTCTACTAGGTTGCCTTACACTATTTTCCTACTCTTATGTGTCTTTATCCAATCAAGATTTGCTGTGATACTAAAGAGATGGCAAAAATCTCAGGCTACAAAAGAGAGAGATGTTGGAAAAGAGAAACCCAAAAGGTCAAACCCCCATATCCCCAGTGACTTAAAGTGACAAAATCCTGGCTAAGAAATAAAATTCTGCCACTTTAAAGAGCGTTTTCTGTTCCTGGAATATAGCCAGTACCTGATGGGTAAGACTGAACGTATTCCAAGCCTCTCTCAGGCTCTTACCTTTTAAAACAGGGACTTTTGTTTTCTGAGAAATCCTCTAGTAAGAATGAGAAAACTCCAAAGAGATTCTTCCTCCTGGTTACATACATGAACCAGAATTCTCTCAGTCCTCAAAGAGAAACCTCAGGAGGAGACTTGCTACAGCAAAGCCACAGAGGTCTCTGAGACCAAACCCGCCCTACAGCCCTTTATTGCCTGGCTGACATTAGGGTCTCTCTGTGAGGTCACCACTTCCCCACCACCATTGCCCAATATGTGGCTGACATGCAGATGGCTATTGTGATGTCACAGCTTATGGCCTGCCCCTGGCCAGTCACTTTGCATATTTGAGCTGCTTCAACTGCATCAGCCCACTCACAGACTGCTGCATCTGGGGAGTAAGATCACCACACAGTAAAACATCCAAGGCTGCTCACCATGCTGCATTCCCTTTTTCCTGACCCTCTACATCTATTAAACCTTGTAGCAGTGCAGTGGCTGTACTGCGGCCCACACAGGGTTAAAAAGGGTGTGGACATGCAGCAGCCAATCAAGGTGAGGCTGTCAGTATAAGGGCATACGAAGCAGGGCTAGCTAAATTCAGTCTGCTGTGGGAGCTGCAGGGGGAAGATTCTCCTCCTTGTGGGTTTGCTGGGAGCCAGCACCCAGGAGATTGCTGAGTGGGAGCAGGCACTTGGGGCTGACTGGAGCTGTGGGTCCCATGGGAGCAGAGTGTGAGAGTGGCTGGAGCAGTGGTCTGGGGCAAGAAGGCCAAGGAGTGGGCAGAGGCTGGACTCCAGTGGTGAGACTGTGTGAGGCTGGGGCTGCATGGAAGTGCCCCAGGGAGTTGAAGTAGACTGTGGAGAGACTGGAGGGACATGATGGCCTCAGTGGAGGTATGTAGGGTCCCTGGGCTGGGGCCTGGAGAAGTGGATGGTTCCAGGTCCCTCTCCGCTCCACTAGTATGCCAGGAGCAGCACAGGCTCATGTGGCTATTGACTGTTTTAGTAGCCAAGAGCTAGCCTGGGCATAGTCTTAGTGGCTTGTATTACAGAAGGGGTGGACTTTGGCTTAGCTGGAGGGCTAAGGTCCTGGAACTGGACTCAGGAAAGGAATCATTGTGTAAAGTAGTGGAGCACAGACCACCTGGAGGGGGAACCACTTGAGCAAATTCCCCAAAAACACCACCAGGAGATGCCCTTGCAGGCCTCCTATGTAGAACAGTAGCTAGGTGTAGGACTGTCCTGTCCCTGTCATCATTGACCCTCAGCCACTGTTTTGTCACCCACAAATATTACCACCCATGATTTCAAGTTTCCTTTCAGGTCACTGATAAATATTATTTTACAGACTTAGCTCCTGAGAGTGTGTTCTTAACCACACTAGTTCTCACCTGCTCTCCACAGTGCAGAGAAAAAAGTCATCTAGCCGTGCTGTTCATTAGGGACTTGACAAACCGGCACGTGCTTAGGAGCTCTGTTACCTGGACTCAAAGGGGTAGCTGTGTTAGTCAACTCCAGCAAAACAAAGAAGGAAAATACCCCATCTTCAAAATAACTGATAAAGTTGGATTTTTCTCCCATGAAAGTTCATGTGATAAATTCATTAGTCTTTAAAAGTGCCACTGGATTCCTTGTTTGTTTTTACTGTTACTTAAAGACTCTGAAAGCCAAATGCAGGGCCAATGCAACCTGGTACATGAGGTAAGCATTGCAGGGGGGCAATGTCTGA
Organism: Podocnemis expansa; assembly: GCA_007922195.1. Lineage (NCBI taxonomy): Eukaryota > Metazoa > Chordata > Testudines > Podocnemididae > Podocnemis > Podocnemis expansa. The sequence continues at coordinate 16,979 of VOCP01029370.1, forward strand.
GGGTGCTAAAATGGGGACTGCACTGCTCGGCTGTCATCCTGCACTGCAGACATCACTCCTCTGCTTGAGTATAATAGACCTGTCATCTGCTGCACCCTAGCACTGGGGTTGGCCAAGTGGGGGCTGAGCATCTTACAAATGTACTACAGGCCTATAGTGTAGTCAGGCCTCAACTCTCTCACTCTCCCAACTTGTAAAATGGGACTAAGAAGTGATCCCTTTATCTGTTTTCCTAACTATCAAATCAAAGCTCACAGATTCCAGAGGGCTAACTCTGTTAGTCTGTGTACAGGAAAAGCAATGGCAGGTGCACCTGACAAAGTGGGTCGGTGCACACAAAAACTTATTCCTTGAGAAATATCAGTCTTTAAGGCTATGTCTACACTTGTTAATTAGTATGGATTAAGGAGGCTTAATACACACTAATTTGGTCCCTGTCTGCACTAGGCTTTGTCTAGTTTGAACTAATTTTATTTTATTTTTTTATTTTGTTTTAACTAGCCTGATGTAGCCATGGCAGTTTGAACTAAATAAGTTTGAACTTAGTGATCAGTTTGAACTTTTAGTTTGAACTAGCCATGCTTTTTTATTTTGGACTGCAAAGTTAGTTCAAACTAAACACAGCAAGTTCAAACTAAAAAGCCACTGTTAGTTTGAACTAACAAGGAACTATTTAGTTCACACTAAGACAGTACAAACTCTACTTCCTGATGTAGACATAGCCTAAGGCACCACAGGACTGTCATTGCTTTTAAAGCGCAGAGTTATGCGAATGTCTGGGTGAAGGGAATAAGCAGGGGTCACACGTCTAGCAGGATGTGAGAACTGATAAGGCCTGCTGAGAGGCATAGGCACAGCCTCTGCTGCTCCAAGAGACATCCCAAAGGACCCTGGGTCCAGGAGGGTTTTAGCTATTCCTTTACAGGCCAGGGACAAGGCAGGCTGAGCTCATAGGACAAGGAACCAGGGGGGAAAGACAATGCCATTTAGGTGATGGGGCAGATAGTTCAGTTGGTTTATTCTGTCAGAACCAGGCAGCCACAGGTGAAAAAGACAGAGCTTTTGGCCTTCCCCACGTCCATTTGACAGTTGAGGCAATTGATACGTTATGGCTGAAGTGAGTGAACCCCCATGTAATGAATTTAAGGGTTCATTAAAGACCACATTATGGAATGAGCAAGGAATAGAAATTTAATAACACAGACAATAATGATTCTCGGGTGTTCATCTGGGAGCAGCCATGTTAGGTCTAATGTGGGGCTCATATCCCAATTCACACAACTCTGTATTATGCTAGGATTAATGTATGCCTGAGTGTTCCTGGACATGTCCTCCTTTTCAGACACTAGTCACTAGCTGGTAAGTTGAACTCCTGCTGCTATTCAGAGCGCCTGATGTGCTGTTCATATTCAAGCAGCTTCTTGGCCACCTCTGCTCCCTACTAGGACCTGACTCCATCTTTGCTTGGCTCTAAAAAACAAGAACATGCCTGGGGAAACATCCAGTTCTAAAGCTATCTGTGACTTGCCCTTTTCCCCTCAGTCACCCAGTGAGTTGTCCTACAAACACCATGATAAACAGCCTGAGCTCCAGTACCACAGACACATAAAAGGGAACTAGAAACCTGCTGGGGAAATAGGTGTATTCAGGGGATCTGAGTATGGTGCTTGCTGTTCCAGCAGAATCTTCCCCTGGGGCAGTTGTCCCCAACCTGTCACCCATGGACAGTCTTTCAAAGGCACGTGTCTTCCCTCCCACTGGCTGCAGAAGGGAGCTGCTACCCAGCTACCTATGCTGAGTGTGTTCCCAATGCAAGCTCATTGCTGCAGCAAAAGGGTGTGGGAGATGAGTACTCCACTCCCCTTGACCAGAGGTTAAAGTAAGGGGGAATGCACTGGAATGCCACTACAGGACCTACCATTTTTAGGGACAATGTTCCAGGGCCCCTAAAAATAGAATAACTGGCCAGAATGCTGCATTCTGGGTAAGTTCCCCCTTAAACCCTAAAGGCCAGCTGGCACAGGGCTGCGGCAGGTTGGGAGTTTTTAAATCTCCATCCTGAGCATGCTCAGATGCATGCTTAGGGCGGGAGCAGACTGTGGCCAGGTCGCAGCTCCCAGCCCCCAGCTGAAACTTCACCAGCCAGTCCAGCCCCGGTGCTGCTGCTGCCTGGCACTGAGTGTGGCATAGACATGAAACTGTTGGGAGCAGGGACAACTATAAATGGCTGAGGTAAGACCCTCAGCTCAGCCAAGGAAGCCCCACCATGGGGTTGGGGGTAGCGGCACTGTGGGTGCCCCCCAAGCTGTGGACAGAGCTGCTGCACCCCACGGTGCTCCCTTGCGGATGGAGATGGCCATCGCCAAGTGCTTTTGGGAGTTTGGGGGTGCTGACCTCTGGGATCAGGAAGCATGGAGTTGCTGGGCGACAGGAAATGCTGCTGGCGGTTGTGTGGGGCAGGATGTGTGTCATTGTGTAGCTAGCTGTATATGTGTTTGGACACACTGAGTGTGTGTGGGCACTGTATGTGGGAGTGTGTGTGGAGTGTGGGGGATGTGTGTGTGAAGCAGGATGTGTGTGGACACACTATGTGTGTAGCTGGATATGTGTGTGTGCTTGGAGACACTGAGTGTGTGTGTGGACACACTGGGTGTGGAGCACTGGGATGTGTGTGTGTGGAGTGGAGCAATAACTGATGCATGTGATACTGATAAGTGGTTGCAAATGCCTACCTTGGCTGGGGCCTGCACATGTGTGAAGGGGGCCTGGGACAATATGGGAAGGGGGCCTGGAGATTAGGAAGGTTCCGGGGCCCATCGTATTATACTTTAACCACTGTCTTTGGCTGTATTAGGAAGCACAGCAAAGTGCTTCAGTTTTACCTGAGTCCCTAGGCTCTGGGGTCCATGATGGAGCCCAAATGAGAGGAGCCACAAGCCACTCTAAAAAGCGTTCCCCCGTTAGGGGCCACAGAGGGAAGTGAGTTGTGGAGATGCAGATCTCAGTTTAGGCGTGAAACACTCTGCCTGAGTCCTGCGCTCCTCCACCCTTGCTGAATTTTGAGTGAGGGGAGCACTGATCTGTCCCGATGCCTGCACAAGGGAGCCGCTGCCCAGGGACACACATGAAGTTCACCATGTAGTTTACCTCCTTCAGTCATGGGGCCAGTAGATCAGAGCGCCCCTGCCCCAACTTCAGCAGAGAGTAAAGCATTTTGCCTGTGCCCAAGGTCCTGAGTCTCTGCTGGAGCCAGAGAGAGGGGAGCATTGAACTCCTGTCCCCCTGCCTGTAGGAAGGAACCACTGCCTAGGGACCCAGGTGGAGCTCAGATTTTCCCTGCTGAAGCCAGGGGGACAGGAGGAGCTCCTTGCTGACCACCTTCCCTCTGACTGCATGGGGACGGGTAGGATGCTGCTGGCAGAGATTGGTGGCACTTCAGGCTTTTAAAAATTATAATTGTGGCCCTCGAGCCAAAAAAGGTTAGGAACCAGCACCCTGGGGGTCTCAGTCAGATTACAATAAGTGGAGGAGCCTGCATTGAATAACAACCCCTAAGCCACAAAGACAGAGACGGGGCATGAATTGACCTGCTGAGAGCTGCTTGAGCCCAGGAAATAGCTAGCAAGATTGTCTTTCTAGAGACAGATTGTCCTTTAGGGGGTTGCTCTTGTGAGTTGCTGAGCATCTTCCTTCCTGCTGCAAACAGAGGGAGTGCAGGATGCTCAGCACATCACAGGATTAAGACTTCTGAAAGCAGCTCTTCTGCTATAGATCATGGTTGTGGAGGTTGGTTTAGTCCAGAAGTGCACTGAGGGGAGCAAGAAGCAGCAAAGCATGTAGTGACACAGGTTAGAATAGTGGCATATTAGCCAAGCAGTGTCGGTCACCCCATGCCTGCACTGCCTGATTCTATTTGCTGATTCCTGGCCCGCACTTCTATGTGCAGTAAAATCACTCACAAAATTAGGGGACAATCTTCCTCTCCAGTAACAGCCCATTTCAGCCATTCCTGCTTATGCCGAGCCCACTGGTCTAGACATGCATTTCACATGCAGATCTCACACACAGACCTATATCTTGGCCTCAACTAGTGGTGCAGCTTCCTGAGACGGCAGCTTAAGAGTGATGTATGGGTCCAACTAGTTTAGGGACATGGAACAAAACAAGATTTTAACAGCAAGAGAGATTTTAGTAAGTGAATGATAAGAGAAATTAAAGTGTCATTGTTCTTACTAATTGCTAATTAATGTATAATTCCTATAACAACCATGTACAATAGGGAAATTTTTCTTTGACACAGACCCCTACCCCAGATACCTGTTTCCAGGATTCCCACATCCCCATGTAGGTGATTGCTTTAGGTTCCTTCCAACAATTTACAGACACTGGCGATGTCCACATGTTGCTTTTAAAGTGAAAAAACCACCCTGGAAGAAAGACCTCCCTCAGCCCCAACCACCCTATCAGCACCCTGGCCAGGGAGTGCATCAGGACCCTGGCCGGGGGTGGGTGCAGGGGCCATTGCAGGGCTGTGGGGGCTGTGCTCTCCAAGCACCCCAACACCCCTGCTCCTTCCCAGGTAGGGGTGCCGGCGTGTCCTGCCAGCTCAGCCCCTGCCACCAGGCCAGCTGCAGGGGTACCAGGCCATGCCATGAGCTCAGCCCCTGCCACCAGGCCAGCTGCAGGGGTACCAGGCCACACCATGAGCTCAGCTCCTGCCACCTGGCCAGCGGAGGGGTACCAGGGTGCCCCACCATCTCAGCCCCTGCTGCAGGGCCAGCGACAGGGGTACCGGGGCGCCCTGAGACCTCTGCCCCCCCATTCCGCATCTCTGCCTTGGGGGATTTTTTCCCTCTGCCACTGCCTCTGCAGAGCCAGTGGCAGAGGATTGGCTGGCAACATGGCCCTGTCAGGGAGCCATGTTGCCACACGTCACATGGTCCCCCTCTCCTGAATCAAAATAGCAACTCCTGTATCCAGACATGCTATTTTGATTTCGTTTTTTTTCTTGCTGAATTGATTCAAGTTGAATCAAATTAATGCTTTCATTTCAAATTAGCTTAATTTGATTTAACTTAAATCAATTTAAGCCTGAATGTGGGGACATAGCCTTCAAGTCCTTAAAAAGTGTTAGATAAATAAATGTGACCTGGATAAAATTCCTCTGATACTGAGGCTGGAGCTGGGATGGAGAGAGTGGACTTTTGATTTCACCTTAGGAGTGTCATTTCCTCGGGGCCCTTGCTATCTGGTGTATAGTTTATTTCCCTATTCAGTAGTAGGTCTCTCCTCATTACTAGTAATTTGTGACTCCTTTTCAGAGGCCCCTGCCCTGCATGGAGGTGTCTCAGAAGATGGTTATGATGATGCCAAAGAAGTTTCTGACTCTGAAAATGACCCTGGTCCTAGGCAAACTGCCCAGGAAGTCAGCGGGGCCCCAGGAGAGAGTGACCGGACAACAGGCTCACAGGCAGGTGAGTGAGGAGAGCTTTGTCACCAGTCTCTGCACGCTGATCACTAATTTCATGGTATTTGGTAGACGATGCAGCTCCTGGAGTTGGACGGTTACACAAGCTCACCTCTCAGGTTAAGAAAAGGAAATGTTTTAACCCCCATGCTTGCACAAAGAATTTTCAAAGCATGAACCAAGTTTAACAGGTCAGAGACCACATGACAAAGAGAATCCAAAGGGAAAGCAAATGATGTATTTTTGAATCTACAGATTTTTAACCCAATTTCATGTTATTTGAGGCCTGACTCCAGACTTTGAACACCTGGGACTGACAATGTTGGAATTTTCTGTGTTTCCCTGTGACCTACAGACAGAGCTGTCGCTGGGGATAGGGGCAAGAGGGGTGACTACCTCAGGCCTCATGGTTCAATGGGGCCTACGCTGCCCTACTCACAGGGCCCATGCTGCTGTCCATTGCCCCACTGCTCCAGCTACTGGGCTGGCCTTCCCTGCCCCCAGGGAGGAACAGCTGGCCTAGGGATGGGGTGGGCAGGCCCAGAGCCCAGGCTCTGCTCTGCTGCCCGACCTGTGGGCCCGCCCCCCTTACCTCCAGACTGACCTGTCCGCCCCCCCCCCCAGCTTGTTCAGGGGAGCAGAGGGCCCCCCACAGATGAAATGGCCCTGAGCTCCTCTGCCACCTAGGGATGGCCCTGCCTAGAGGCACTGTCTCTGGGTGGCAATGTACGTTATACAGCAAGGAAGCAAAGCTGATCAAACCAAGTTCCAAAGGGGCAGCCGTGTTAGTTTAGTAAAGCAAAAAAAAAAAGTAAGGAGTCTCGTGGCACTTCAGGACTAACATTTATTTATCACATGAGCTTTCATGGGAGAAAATCCCAGTCAGGTGCTTTGAAAAGGGGAACTTACAGAATGGGAGAATGGGATGATGATAAATGCAGGGGAGTGTAAGACATGATTTTCTCCCACAAAAGCTCATATGATAAATAAATCTGTTAGTTTTTAAGTGCCACAAGGCTCCTTGCTTTTTCTGATCAAACCAGTGATTATGAGGATTGTCCTCTCCTCTCCCTGTCTCTGGGCAGGTCTACACTGTCTGCTGTTTTCAGTGGCAGTATGAGGGCGATAAGCCAGTAACTTAAAGTAACTTGTGTATCTTCGTTTGACTTCCCCACACCTGTCACATCCACTGCACTGAGGCAGAGAGGGGCCTCACTTTAACTCAGTGCTACTCCTGTTCACAGGGTGGTGTGCAGGGTCCACTTTCTGATCAGCTGAGGAGCCCTTCACAGACCCAGTCAGTCTATTGGGAAGGTTGATCTGGCTTAAATGAGTTTGCTGCCATCAGTGAAGACTGGCTTTCTGTGTGCATTTCAGGAGAAGTGTCACTGCCCCAGGGAAGGACCCACGGCACCGGCCTAGGCCCTGCCCCCTGACGGCAGGCCATGCCCCTGGCAGGAGACAGGGCAGGGAGCGGCAGCCGTGGCCATGGGGCCACCTGGCCTAGCAAGGGGCAGGAAGCGGCCACCGGCCCTGGATCTCTGGCTGGATCCAGCCGGAGACCGGGAGAGGCAGGGGCCCCACCAGGACCCTGGGCACTGGCACCGGGATTCAGGGCACAGGCCCTGTGTGCCAGGCACCAGAGACGCCCCTGCATTTCAGAGATAACTTTCAGAGAACACTTCTGAGCCAGTGTGCTGGGATCTCTGCTAGAAGCAACTATCCTGGCACAGCCTGTATTAGCCACTAGAGGTAGTTTTCACTCCACTGAAATACAGCTTCCTTCTCAGTTGTACCCCACCCTGGCCTATACTAAACACTGTTCAAATGGACTGAAATCCCCCATTTTCACTAGATTAAGGCCCCAAACCTGCAAGCACAGGAAGCCCACTCATCATTCTGTGCCCAGAAGTGGTCTGAGTACCCTGTCTGTTAATGGGTATAATAGGACCCTGCTGTGAGATAGTTAGTGGCCTGGCGTGGGGTTAGGACTCACTCTCTTCAGACCAGCCTCTTTCCAGCGGCGACGGAGCAGCGCTCCCCGCCTACCCACAGTCAGCCATGCCTCCCCAGGTTGAGGGAGGAGAGCGGCCGATGCAGCGCTGCGGCTTGCTGGGAGTGTGGTCCCCTGGAGCGGTCCGCTCCAAAGATTTTGGGCCGCTATGCTCCTGGCCACCCCAGGCCTGGAAGCAGCTGGAATTCTTCAGCACACACTGCTCCAGGGGCCCCATTCTTGGCAAGCCACAGCGCCGCGCCGGCCACTCTCCTCCCTCCCCCTGGGGAGGCACAGACAGCTGGCAGTAGGCGGGGACAGCTGCTCTGTCCCCGCTGGAGAGAGGCCAGTCTGGCAGGCGGGCAGCAAAGCTTTTGGACCTGATGGTCTGCCGCCCTCCGCTTCCCCACCGCCCCACGAGCGCACAGGTAAGTGAAGCAGGCGGCGGCTATGGGGCTTCCTTACAACTTTGGGGCCCTAGGCCACTGCCTGCTTCTCTTACCCCAAAAGCCACCTCTGCTTGTGTAGGGAGGATGAACCAATGATGGCCTCCTTTTTTGGCTCCTTGCCCTCCTATGTCCAATGAGCTAGGAGCCTTGACTTGCTCTTACCCACTCTCACTTAGCATGTGTCTCCTGAAGGACTAGACCAACTATCAGGAGTTGCAGTAGCCCTACTGTCACATCAGGGAGGTGTTACCAGCTCACTGATATCCCCAGACTTCTGCACTTGATGGGTCTTAGCAGGGTTGAACAGTACTCCCAAAGGTTTTCCTTTTGGAGCAAAAATCATTAGATTCATAGGCTGTGTCCACACTGGGGGATTCAGTTACATGAACTTAACAAGGTCGACTTTAAGTTGACTTAAAGTCAAACTTCAGGTGACACAGGGGTATGTCTGCACTAGTAGACATACTCTGGGCCAGGCTTGGGTCACACCCCCTTCCCCACCCTGGGGTGCAGTCTGGCTCTGGGGCTCTGATCTAACTCTGGGGGCCCGACTGGCTCCTGCCACTGCTGGCAGCGTCTGGGAGCCAGATCCATCCCTGAGCCCCTTGCGGGGACTGGGAGCTGGATCCTGCCACTGATGGCAAGTGGCTGGCAGCCAGATCCAGCTCCCAGCCCCTTGTCACTGGTGGCAGAAGCTGTTTTCCAGCCCCCGCCACCTCCAGCAAGGGACTGGGAGTCATTATCAGGCCCTGCCCTCTTGCTGGCAGTGGCAGGAGGCTTGGAGCCCAATCCAAACCTGTGCTGCAAACCCTGCCACCAGGGAGACAGCCCAGTGACCCAGCCTGGTCAATTCCTGATCAGGAGTAGGCAGCAAAATTGACAGGCTGGGTCACTGGGCTGTCCGCCTGGCTCGGAGCTGCCTGCCAGTGGCAGCAAGCATCTCCAGGCCAGATGGGGCTCCCAGCCACCTGCTGGCGGCAGCGCGTGCCAATTCCGAGCCACTTGTGGCAAGGGCAGGGGCCGTATCCAGTTCCCAGGTGCTTGTTGTTGGCAGCTGGAGCCAGATCAGGCCCCCAGGCTAGATCAGGACCTGGGATGAGTCAGCAGCCAGGGCACTGCCCTGGGGCCAAACTGGCCTGTTCTCAAAAGTCAACTGAATGCTTAAGTCAATTTTCAGAGATGGAGTTATTAAGTTGACTTAAGCAAGTGCTTATGTCAACACACTAAATTCTGAATGGGGCAAGGAGTAATTTAGGTCAATTTAAGGAAGATTAACCTAAGGCTCCAGTGTAGACATACCCATAGACTCTAAAGTCAAAAGCGACTAATATTATCATCAAATCTGACCTCCTGCACAGTGTAGGCTGTAGACCCCTCACCCACCCACTCTTATAATAAAGTTCCAACCTATGACTGAGTCATTAAAGTTCTCAAATCATGATTGAAAGACTTAAAAGTAGAGAGAATTCACCAGCAAGTGAGCCATGCACCATGCTACAGAGGAAGGTGAACCCTCCACCCCAAAGCCCTTGCCAATCAGCCCTGGGAACAATTTCTTTCCTGACCCTAAATATGATGAGCAGTTAAACCCTGAGTGTGTGGGCAAGATTCAGCAGTCAAACACCCAAGAAAGAATTGTGTGTAGTAACGCAGAACCCACCCCACCTACGATTCCATCTCAGGTAATTCGCATATCCACCACCAGTAGTCAATGATCGGTCAATTGCCAAACTAGACTGTCCCATCATACCATACCCTTTGTAAATTCATCAAGCTCAGTTTTGAAGGCAGTTATGGTTTTTACACCCACCGCTCCCCTTGAAAGGCTATTCCAGAACTTTATTCCTCTGATGGTTAGAAACCTGCATCAAATTTCAAGCCTAAATTTCCTGATGGACAGTTTGTATCCATTTATTCTTATGTCCACATTGATGATGTTCTCAAACAATTCCTCTCCCCCCCTGCCGATATTTATCCCTCTGATGTATTTATAGAGAACAATCATATCTCCCCTCAACCTTCTTTTGGTTTAGGAACCAAGTCAAGCTCTTCAAATCTCTCCTCATAAGGCAAATTTTCTACACAGTGGATCATCCTTATAGCCCCTCCCTGAACCCGTTGCTATTAGAACTCATCTTGCTTAAACTTGGGGGACCAAAACTGTACATAATAGTCCAGATGAGGTCTCACCAGTGCCTTGTATGACAGTGCTATAAGAATCCTATCTCTACAACAGTGGTTCCCAATCTGTGGTTCAGGGACCGCTGGGGGTCTGCAGACTTATTTCAAGGGCTCTGTGAATACATCCAGCCTCAGCCACCTGATGGTCAGTGGCAGGTGGCCTGGGCTTGATCCAGCTCCAGCTGTGGCTGACTAGCAATCCATGTTGGAGAAGGCTCTAAATGAATTTTATGTTCCTGCTGTGAGCAGCTTCACCCTGTGTATAACCCCATGCCTAGGAAGCAGGCAGGGGCCAGGTCTTCCACCACCCTTCTGCATCACCACTGCCTGCAGTCAGTCCCCAATAACAACTGTTATCATTTGTGGGTCCACGAAAGCTTTTTGATATAAAAAGGGGTCCTCATACTTGAAAAGGTTGGGAACCATTGCTCTACTGGAAATACCTTGTCTGATGTATACTAGGGCCACATTAGTTTATTCAATGTCCACATCATATTGGCAGCTCATAGTTATCCTGTGATCAACCAGTACACCTAATTAATGGCTTAAACTTGAACAGAGGAGTTACTTCACAGCCCATATTGTGAGCTGTTCACCCTTATTAGCTGAGTGCACACAGGTGAAGAATAGATACACAGGCTGTAATGTGCTTCCTTTGATGTTTTCAGATTGGAGTCTGAATCTGCTTAGAAGTGAAGGGGCCTCTGGGACTGAGAGAGCTCCCCTGTCAGCACTCCCCTGTCCTTTGCTGTAGAAGGAAACAGGACAAAGCACTCTCCCTGGGTCTCTAGGCTCCGGGGTCACTGCTGAAGCTAGAGGAGGAGGAGCACTTATCTCCTGTTCCCCTGCCTGCAGAAGGGGACTACGGCTTAAAGACCCAGGGAGAGTGTACTTTTTCCCCGCTGCAGCCAGGGGATGGGAGATACTCCATGTCAAACTCCTTTTCTCCAGCTGTAGTGCAGGGGTCAGGGGAGAGGCCGCTGGCAGAGAGTGGTGGCACTTTAGGGTTTAAAAAATTATATTTGTTGCCTCAAGCCACAAAAGTTGGGAACCAGAACCCTGGAAGTGTCATCTAGATTATGATAATGTAGAAAAGCCTGGTTCAAATGGTGTCCCCCAGACTCCAGGTGACTAAGGTGAGGAATGAATCTGCCTGCTGGGAGCAGCATTAGCTCGGGAAATAGCTAAGGAGGTTGTCTTTCTAGAGATAAAGATTGTCCTTTATGGGGTTGTTCTTGTGATTTGCCGATTATCTTCTACCTCACTGTGACTGGAAGGAATGCAGGGTGCTTAGCACCTCACAGGATTAAACCTTCTGAAAGCAGCTCTTCCCCTATAGATCATGGCTGTGGGGGTTGGTTTAGTCCAGAGATGCACTGAGGGGAGCAAGAAGCAGCAAAGCATGTAGTGGTCAGAATAGTGGCACATTAGTTAAGCGGGGGGGGGGGGGTGTCACCCCATGCTGGCACTGTCTGACTCCTACGTTCCCTCTAAGGTGCACGGCCACATGGCTGCGCGCATAAAAAACCCGTGCCATGCAGGATTTTGTCATTCCTGTGCATGCAACGGATGGGCCAGGTCAGCAGCACAGAAGACTATCAGGCACATGGCCCAGGGTGGGGCTGGCCTGGAGTGGGCTGGGGGTGCAGCTGAAAATCAGCTGCAGGGGCAGGGGAAGCCCCAGGGTCGGGTTGGGTCGGGTGGGCTGGCAGCACAGCTGGAGACCTGGATAAGGAAGCAGGCCCTGGGTCCAGCTTGGACAGCCCGGCAGCTCAGCCAAGGATCGGCCACGTGGGGGGGCCCAGGGTAGGGCTGGACTGGAGTGGGCCAGGGGTGCAGCTGAGAATTGGTTGCAGGGGGCCGGGGAGAGGGAAAAGTCCCAAGGTCAGGCCAGGTGGGTGGTGCAGCCAGAGACTGGGAGGAGCCGGCAGGTCCTGGGTAGGGTTACCAGATGACTTGCATGAGGAGCCATGTCCTCCTTTTTGCCTTCATGTCCACCATGCTTCAGGTATTTTAAAAACAGGTGCTTTTGTTCCGCTTTTTACTGCTTAGGAATAGAATGTTAAATCCCTCCCCTAACCGGCAAGTTGCAGAGTGGGAGATCTTCTCCCAGCTGCTGGGGATCGCAGGTGGTCACGCGCACACACCACCCAATCGCAGACCAGGCCTTTTCACTAAGCGCTCAGGTCTCCTCTAACCGTAGAGCCTAATTTTATGAAACTACTTGGCTAGCTCAGTTGGTGAAGCTGTAATTGTTTAGTCTTGGGGTTGTGTGTTCAAGACCTCTGAACAGCACTTTTATTTTTGGCCTTTGCTCCCTACAAAATGGCTAAATTGGATGGGGAAAAAATAGGGATACTAATAAAATGAAGGGAAATAAGGTCTACCATAAATAAAATTGCTGAGAGGGACCAATTAAATAAAACCACTAAAGGGGCAGGTTTGAACTGGACAGAAACAGTTTAAGACCTCTTTTTTTTTTTTTTTTAAACTGTAAAAATGGGCTGCTGTGGAAAATGAAAAATGAGAAGTGACTTAACTGTTTTTTTCTTGTTTGTTTAACCTTTTAGGTACTTTTCAAGTTTACATTTGAAAATTTAGTTTTTTAACTTTAGTCTCCTGAACATTAATGAAAGGGTCATGATTTTTTTTTTTTATTTAATGAAAAAATCCAGTTTTCAGTAAAAGAAAACATTTTGGTAATTTTCTTTATTTGAAAATAATTTAGAAAACACATGATGTTGTGCAATTTTAATGCTGCATTCATTAGTTGTTACCCCTTTTCCATGAGATAATATGGTAATAACAGTTATATTAATACTCAATAATTCTCCATGTGTCCTCCAATGTCCTCCTTTTCATACTTCCTTGTCCTTTCCGTGCTTTGGTATCTGGTAACCCTACCCAGCCACCACATGTCGTGCACAAACCTTACTATGTTATGTGTCCTGCTCTGTGTCTGATCTTCAGAGGAGAAGCATTTGGTCATTCTGAAGCTACACAGCATGGCTCTTTAGTTCAAGCTGTCGAACCGTGTGCTCAGCTTTGGATGTCCTGCTTCAATCTCTGGTGCTTTGGACAAGATACCAGCTTTCACTTGATTCTGTGGAACTTTCCCAGCTTTGTCTCAAATGACCTAGTCAGATTTCATCTCCTCTAGCATTTCTTCAGGTCAGTGTCTCCCAGAATGTCTTTCTCTTAAGTGCCGTGCAGTCCAGACCTTGCTGGTTTTCCTGGCAGAAACTTTTTCTTGTTTTTGGCCCAAGTAGGTTTATATGGACTGGACTGTAGGTTCAAAGAAGTCCTATCATTTTAAGAGGAACTATGAGACTGAACAAAAAGCTAAAAACAAACCAAAAAAAAACACCACCTACTTGTTTCCAGTTAGAGATAAAATAATGAAAATAAAACAATCTATTCACCTCACAGGACCTTCTTGACAGTAACATGCTAAGTTGGAGGGGAAGATATCTGGAGTAGACTGTTTTGTTTGCTTGTATAATGTTTAGTGCAATGGGATAACGACAGCACTGCTGGGGCTGACTCAGCCAAAACATCCCAGTTAAAATTGATGGGGAGCTCTACACAGGCTTTCCTTGCTTAATGTAGTTTTAAACGTATCTTTTTATTTACAGATTTTTTTCGGTAGATATACTGAAAGGCAGAGTGCATCCGGGAATATTGTAAGCCTTAAATTGGAGGGTAACAGCTGCTGCTGGCATCTCCCACACAGAGAATTGACTGAGTGAAGCAGCACCTTATTTAATACCATCTGGCTATGTCCACAGTTACACAGTTAAATCGATTTAACTTATATCAATTTAATAAAATCAATATAGAAATCATTAAGTCAATTTAAGTTAAATCGATTTAACGGGTCCCCACTAGAAACTCAAATCGAAATAGCATTTCCATAGACAGGACTTGCTATTTTGATTTAGGAGACAGGCATTATGGGAGGTGTGGCAACATGGCCCCCTAGGAGGGCCATGCCCCCACCCAACAGATAGGAAAGCACCTGGGAAGGAGAAGGGCAAAAAGCGTTAAATCGATTTAACAGTTAAATCGAAATAACATGTCCACACTGTTATTTGGAAACAACAATTTTGATTTAACCATCACATCAATATAATACTAGGTTTTATTATATCAATATGACTTTCCTTATATTGAAATGAGAGATCTCCTAATTTCAAAATAAGGGAACGTCGTGTGGACATACCATTTTTAAAATCGAAATAGCCAGCATTATTACAATTTAAACAGTGTGTGTGGACATACCCTCTGTGGTATCTGATTTACATATCAACAGTGTTTTTTTGCTTTTAAGAGGCCCCAAGCAAAATTAATCGGTTGGTGTTTTCATTTATAATTGAGTCTATAATTAAAATCCATCAATTTTAAAATGTCAAAGTGACAGTTTGAAAGCAGCAAAAGCTGTGGACCAACACAGAAGAAGGTCTGCTTCAGATTTAAGGAAGAATGGCTGCATGTGCTTATTGAAACTGAAATGCCATATGTTTCTGGTAAGCATCACATAAGCCTAGGAGATATTTTTAAGTATCATGAAAATGGCAAAGTATTATGTACCATCTGCGTGCAAGCCTGTGCAAATGGTGAATGGGCTTCAGGCAAAAAATGGGATGAATGGAAACCGAACTACTTAAAACGTCATGTAATGCAAAAAAGTCCCATAATGGCTGTCGACATATTACATAATCAGCATGAGGACTTAATAGAACTTTGTTATGTGAGGCACATGAAGACAGAAAAAATAGAGCTGAAATGTCTAAGAGGAAATTGTCCACTGCTGATGAAGTAATTTTAATTGATAATGTCCTTCTTTCAATAAAAATAAATTCATCATTACTATTGGTTCAGGAGATACACCATCATGTTGGGAAATATGTTAAAATTAATGAAAACTGGAGCAGTAAAAATTACGCATTCAAATTTGTTGAATGCATAAATTCTGTTATTCATTGGGAAATGTTAAATGATTGTTTCAGCAATTAAACAGTTCTATGCTGACAACAACTTAGATTTGAGGAAAATGGTTCTGTTTACCTCAGACGGTGCTTCAGTAATGCTTGGAAAGTGTAATGGTATGGCTGCAATACTGCGTCAATCTATTCCACATTTGTTAGAACAGCACTGTGTGGCACACAGAGAAGACTTAGGACTTGATGATGCATGGAAGCATTTGTCTTTAATGAAGGACATTGAAACCCTACTAAGAACAGTTTATGCACTTTTTAGTTGGTCATCTGTGAAGAAGTCAACGTTTGAGGAAATGTGCCAAGCTCCAGATTATGAGTCTGTTTCATTCAGGCCACTGAATGAAGTAAGGCGGCTTTCTAGAATTTTGCTATATGAGCCTTAATGAGGAATTATGTCATGCTGATGGAATACTGCCAAGAACAGGTTGCAGAGGACAATGACCCAATTCACAAATACTGTTTAGACAAACTGAAAAAAACCCAGAATATCATGTTGCAATCACTGTATTGAATGATGTGTTAGGGGACCTGGCAGAGCTGTGCCAACTACTTCAGCGAAGAACATTAACCACAATAGAGGCATTCTAGTTCACTAAAGCCAGAATCGCAAAACTTCAGTCCCAGTATTTTGGAGAAACTGTTCATTTTTCAGAAGAGGTCCAAGTTCTGATGGCATCATTTTCATCTCCTGTAGACACTAGAGCGGTGATTCAGTTTGTTGAAGGAATATGTGACCCTTTTGACTGCAGGTTTCCTGAGGATGAGCTAAAGGAATGATCTCTTTTTGATAGGGATTCCTTTTCAACTTTACAGAGTATGAATGATTTCTCATTTGGACATCAGCAGCTTGAAATACTAGCAGCAAGATATAGCATACTGCTGAACAAGACAGTAGAAACTTTAAAGAAAGGTCTGCTTAATCAGTATGTGGACTTTACATTAACTATTAGTGAAAAGATGAAAACAGGTGCAATGAAGAATTTCGAGGACATGGTTTCCTACACTCTGCAGCAGGAACAGTTTAGTGAACTATCGCTCCTCCTAGACATCTGTGCAACTTTCCAGGCATCTAGTGCTGATTGTGGGAGAGGATTCAGTCTAATGAATCAAATGAAAACAAAGACTAGAAATCATTTAGAAGTCAACCATCTGGATAATCTCATGAGGATCAAGCTCTATTTAGCTTCAGGACAGACCGTTACCCTGGACAGTGTTTATTCATTTTGAAAAACCGACAAAGGCAGACAGACTGTACTGAAGAATTTATGAGACATAGTGTCACATAGGCATAAAATACATTCAAATTGTTAATAAAACAATTCAAGACATTTTAATTTTTTGTTGTTCTACATTTTTCAATCATTTCTGTCATATAATTTTGCACAAAAATTTTATTCAGAAGAAGTTTTGCACATGGGTTGAAAATTTTGCAAACAAACCACCAAACCTTAGAGGGAACATTGTCTGACTCTACTCACTGATCCCTGACCCTCACTTTCAGGTTCAGTAAAATCACTCACAAGCTTAGGGACAATCTTCCTGTCCAGGAAGAGCCCCCGTCAACCAATGTTCCCTCTAAGGTTTGACGGCTTGTGTGCAAAATTTTCAACCCATGTGCAAAACTTTTTCTGAATAAAATTTTTGTGCAACTTCACATGATGGAAATTATTTAAAAATATAGAACAATGAAAAATTAATGTTATTTAAATTGTTTTTATTAATAATTTGAATGTATTCTATGCTTATCTAACATTTTGTCTCATCAGTTCTTCAATCTGGTTTGTCTGCCTTTGTTGGTTTTCCAAAATGAATAAACACATAAAAAAGTTTAAGTGAAAGCAAGTAACTTGCCTCTCATTTTTCATTTTGCACAGCAGCCCATTTTACAATTTTTAAAAAATGGTCCTAAATTGTTCCTAGCCAGTTCAAATGGGACCCTTTACTTGTTTTACTTAATTGGTCACTATTACTAATCTTGATCACAGTATACTTTATTTTCCTTCATTTTATTAGTGTTTGCTATATATATTTTTTCCCTGTTTAACCCTTCCCTAAGGAGCAACAGGCCAAAAGGTAAAAAAACCAACCCAGGGCTTGACCCTGTGATTACAAATCTGTTATTCTACCAACTGAGCTACAGGCATTCCATATATAAAAACTTCTAGGCATAAAGGATAACTGTGTACTGTACTCCACTGCCCCTTGATCCCGTCCCCCCAAACTGCTCTTTATTCCGTGTGTGCATCTGTGCAGCAAACTCTTAACATCAGGATTGTGGGTTCCAGCACTGTGCCCCCCCAGGCTGCTTATCAGAAGTAAAAGGCTGGACAATCACCTGTTTTTAGAATGCCTGAGGGAGGAAGGACATGAAGGTAAAAAGGAGCCCTTGGATAGCTAGCAACTCCCCCCCCCCAGCCAATCCTCAGTGGGGCTTCAGGCCTGCCCCCCTGCCCATCTTCAGCTGCTCTCCCACCCTGCCCCCTCTGCCAGTTGATCCTTGGCCATGGTTAAGGCCTGTCCCCCCCACCCCTCATCCAATCCTCAACCACTTTGCCAGACTAGGGTTACCGGATACCAAAGCATGGAAAGGAGGACGGGGAGTACAAAAAGGAGGATGTTGGAGGACACATATGCATCTGGGACTCCGCCTGGGCCCCCTTCATCCACCCAGCCAATGTTCTCCCCCCCCCAAATGCTTGCCCCATTGATCACCCAACTCCAGGGAAATCTGTCTAGCCCCTAGTTACAGCATGAGATTAATTGCAAGAACAGAGGCTCAAGAATATCAAATGAATGGCTTAAGTATTTTTCCTCTTCACATTAAAGTAACTGTAAAGCCAACCACTTTAAGGAGTCACAAAACTAAGTATTGAATGTTTATATCAAGGTGCAAGTAGAATCACACTGCAGAACTCCTATCCAGACTGATGTTTTTACATTGTGAGTTGCAAACGGAAGCACACCTCTAATAAATTTAATGTAGTAATTATGGACAAGATTAAAATCAGTTTTAACACACTAAGTTCCTTCACAGAATTCACTCATTGTTTGACACACAGAGGGATGGGCCCTTGACTACATGAAGCCTAACAGAATTTGGAGTTGTTGGCTTCTAAAGGAAAAGTAATCTCTGTCAGCAGTATTCTCCCCATGACTTGAAATTAGGGGTGTGGTGCAGGGGGATGTTTGGGGGGGGGTATAGGGGGTGCTCACTCATTTGCTCTAACACTGTTACTAGCCAACAACTGGGGGGTACAGGCGGAGTGTACAGAAATCCCTGTCTAGAGACTCAGTTTTGAGCCT
Organism: Podocnemis expansa; assembly: GCA_007922195.1. Taxonomy (NCBI): domain Eukaryota; kingdom Metazoa; phylum Chordata; order Testudines; family Podocnemididae; genus Podocnemis; species Podocnemis expansa. Next base: position 35,372 of record VOCP01029370.1, read on the forward strand.
CACTGTGCAGTATTTAAAAAAAAAAAATCACAGACAAGCTCTTTAGATTTTATACACACAGGAAAGGAGAAATCAGAAAAAATGAGAGCTGCTGGTTTTTAGGTGCAGACCTGCCTGAAACATAACCTTTTACCTAAAATGCAAATGTCTGGAAACATCATATCCTACTATGTCTGCCATGAACCACAGATGGATATATATCTATTTTATGACCGTTGACATTTTGTTTGCTTTTATGTGAAATACACATCAAACGGGGCGGGGGGGTGAAGTAGAAGTTAGTGACTATCAAATGCTCCACCCAAGAGGACAGCACCTATTCTTGAATGCAATGATCAGTTTTTTCCTAAATATACCAAAATAAAAATAACCATAGAGTACATACGCAAAAGCAAGCTGCTTGTTTTCTATGATTTGATAAACTAACAAAGAGACAAATATTGCAATCCTTACGCCATCAAATTTCCCACTGACTTCATTTAAAGCATAGGATCAGGCCCAGCCCAGCAGCTACTTTAGAATGGATAACACTTGCACATCTGTGTATCTTACTAAATTTAAGGACACATCTATAGTGGATTAATCTCTTCTTGGAAAGGAGAAACAAACTGAGAAAAATCACATTGGGAAAAGGAAAATCATACAGATTCATACCTCCTCACAATCAAAAGTGAACTTTGTTGGACCTCTAAACAAAAGATTTGTTGTCAAAAGCCAAAGTTCATTAGCAGGAATAAAGATCTGGCTTAGTGCAGCCAGTAGAGAAAGAAACCTCCCCAGAAACTAAGCCAAGCAAGGCAGCAAAGAAGGAGTCACAGGTTTCTCTCTGGGCACTTCAGAGACCCCATCAAGGTGAAGAAAAGCCCCAACCCCTCCAAAAAATAAGCTCAAACCTTCCCCAAAATCAGGTGTGGGGAAAGAGGAGAGGACCTGAGCTGGAGCCTGGAAAGAAGCCGGGGGGAGGGGACCAAAGCAACAAAGCAAAACCACGTGTAGCACTGCAGCTCTAATGCCTGGAGCAGGGAGGAGGGCAGGGCAAAGAGGAGCAGTCTTCAAGTGATACACCACTCCTCCGCTTCTTGGCTGAGCCTCAGCCGCTCTGTCGGGCTGTCCCAGCCAGTCCTGCCCCTCCCTGTGCGCGGGGACTGGAAACCCCTGCGCGGGGAGGGGTTTCTTAAGTGCGTGGCCGCGCAGCCGCGCACATTAGAGGGAACAGTGCCGTCAACCATTCCTGCCAACACCGAGCCCAATGGTCTAGATGTGCATTTCACATGGCCTGAGAGAGGTGAATTGATGTGCAGATCTCACACACAGAACTATATCTTGGCCTGAACTAGTGGTGCAGCTTCCAGAGACAGCAGCTCAAGCATTGTGTAAGAGCCAGACTAGTTCAGGGACAGGCAACAAAACAAAACATTAACAGAAAATGTGGGTAGTGGATGATAAACAGGGGAAATCAAAACAAAGACTAATAAGTTTTGTTTTGTTTTTTTTTTATCACATGAGCCTTCGTAGGAGAAATCCCTGAAAAGCTCATGTAATAAATAAGTCTTTAAAAGTGCCACAAGACACCTTCTTTGTTTTGCTGAAATCGACTAACACTGCTACCACTTTGGAACAGAACAAATTAAAGTGTCACTCATCTGATACTAATTTGTAATTAATGTATAATTAGTATAACAGTCAAGTAAAGTAGTGAAATCTTTCTTTGACAGAGACACCACACCAGCAGCCTCTTTCCATAGCTCTCCCACCCCTACCTGGGTTTGTTTTATGTTCTTTCCAATCATTTACAGAGACATCAAGTCCTTAAGACGGGACAGATAAATGTGACCTGTGATACTTTGAGGTTGGCAGTGGGGGACCTTTTCATATCTTATCACCCTGAGAGCTCATTATCTCAGAGCCCTTCCTTCCTGATGTGACCCAGGCCCCCTGCAATAACCTTCTGAATGTGCCAAAATCAGGGCAAGCTGCAAAAGCAGGGGCTAAACCCCCAAGCCACTGATGGGTGGTACTTAAACCAGTCTCCCAGTCAGTAACAAAACATGCTTCTGCTTCCCCACTCTGGTTATCACCAAGCATAACATAATAGAAACAGCCTCCTTTATGCACATCAGTTCCTATGGTCCCCTCTAGCCACTGGGTCTGTTAAAGAAATAGGTTCTGCCAACCCCAAAGGGCCAGCCACATCACCCAGAACAATATATGCCTGAATCTTATCCAAAACACCATGCTGCTAGCCAATCCTTCATTAACTACAACAAAAGGTTTAATATGAAAAGAAAACAAACAAATATGAGAGATGCTAAAGGGTCAAAGTAAATCACATACATACAAATGATTTAGAGTCCATAGAAAGCAAGTCCTTGAAGCATCTGTAATTTGCAGGTTAGTTCGATTCCTTTGGTATGCACCCAGCAGCTGGGTCAGTCTCAGGAGAATAGTTCCAGAGGAGAGCATTGGTTGCAGGCAGCCAGACTGAAGGCTAAAGACAAAATGGAAATAGGGCCCTTGCCTTTTATCATCATTGTCTCTCCCCAGGCTCTCAGGGTCTTTGCCAAACCAAAGTGGAGCAGAGTCAACCTAGGCAACTGGCCAAACAGGTTTCTTCCTAGGCACACTGCAGCTGGGAGCTTTAAAGAGCAATGAAGATGACAATGGTTTTGCAGACACCCAGGTGGGGGTTGCCTTAGAATCAAAGAACTTGGAACCCACATAAAAACAAATAGATTTCTAATTTCTAATACAGGTATGATACCTACATACAGACCATATAATCATTCTTAGCAGATTGGAGCCATTCTAATGATACCAAGCAAGGGATATCACATATGGATTATTACAAATATGAAATATTAAAATGAAAAATAATCTTAAACAGTCCCCTAGACCAAGAGAGCAT
>ML682233.1:0-63678 GCA_007922195.1 Podocnemis expansa
GTGAAACATTGTTTTGGACCGATAGAGGTTTTCAGTGCTTCCCTTTTAACGGAAACCTCTATAGCCTTGAACTTGCCTGTGGATTCCCAGCAGCTGGGTAAACATTAAGATCCCTCCCTTTTCAGTAAGGAGAGCCCCCAGCTGTGGCTGTGACTGATAAAGATATTTTTCAGATGAGGAGAGTGAAACTAATCCACTCACGTTGTCCAGAGGAGGCCAGGGCTGCAGTGAACCCCATGGAATCTATTTTGGTCATCGGTCAGGATTGTTTCTCTGGATTGTGGGTGCAGCTTCTGCCCACCCAGCAACCATATGTGTGGAGGCATCATACCCAGTGCAGACGAGTAGCAAAATCTAAGGCCAGTCAGCTGGCAAAGTCTAGGACAGCCCCATGCTCCACTGTAGTTAAAACTGAGAGGCGCTGTCTGTTTAAAGGATGAGAATGCTAAGTGCTCCAAATGTACATGTACACTTGGATTGCCTTGAAACATGACATGCCTCATGGGCCCAGGCTATTTTCCAGGTATCCCTCTTTTGACAATCCTCCTAGACTCCACAGATCTGTGCTGTGCTAGGCCACAATTGCTCTGTAGTTGATTATACTCCAGAACACAAAAATTGCTCATGCTCTTTTACAATTTCTCCTTTCAGGTAGACTGATTCCTCTCTGAGAGCAGATTTCTGCTTTTAAACAGAGTTTCTGAAGAACTGAAAAAGGGGGTCATCAGACCTGTTCCCATCATCCAAAGAGGGATACCTGGAACACAGGCTGTTGAACAATCAGATGAGTGGAAACTTCCTGAAAAATAGTCTGTTGCAGCTACAGAAACTTACTTTTTAGTAGGACAGCATATACTCCTTTTGTGGGGTGAGTTGCTAACCGTTCTGTTAACTTCTCCACTTTTATTTCCTGAGTTGGTCAAAGCATCAAAGGACAAGTCTATTCAGTGAAAATCAAATCAAACCAAACCTTTAATTAAATACCTGAGCAAAGGGGACAGAAATAATTATGCAGGCTCATGAATGGAAATATTTGCTTGAAGTGAGAGGAGAACTGAGGATTTAAGCTCAGTGGCAAAAAACAATTAGTTCCTGAAAACACTGGGAAACTTCTTTCCAGGATCCATCAGGTAGATGAGCTTTGGTTATTTAATAGTTGTTTGTGTTGCTCTTACTTTTATTGTGGCAGCATCTGGGGATCCCATTCTTGGTCAGTACTGCATAGTGCTAGCTGCTGGACAAACAGAAAATATTTGCTTATTATTTGGATTCAGAGCCCCTGTTCTCTTTTGGGCTGATTATCCCAATAACATTAATTCTGCCCCCCCCTCCCAAAAGAAACCCTCAAGAGAAGTAGTTTGCATTTGGAGAGGTGCTCAAGCAGAGTTGAAGTTCTCAGAAATAAATAAAGCTGCATGTTTACTTTTTATTATAGTGTGGATTATGGGAGGGAGAGGGTTGGGAGCTGAGGTGTGGAAATTTCAGTTCTAGGACTGGCTGGGACTTCCTTGTTGGGTTGTGTAGGTAATTTTTTGCCTCTTTTTGGAACACCTATTTTTGAAATATATTTTTCGTTTTTAAAATGAGCTGCAAGTAAACTTAAATAAATACATCCCAAGCATCATCACTGAAAGACATCTCTTGTTGTGAGGGCAAATCAGTTAGAAATGGACATTCAGGGTGTGTCTACACCGTAAAAGAAACGGCACCAAGTCAATGGGGTAGCGTAGGTGCTTCTCTTTGGGTTGCATCTGAGACCCAGGAAAAGGGGAGGGTCCCAGACCTCGACCTCCAGTCTGAATGGGAACATCTGTACTGGTATTTTTAGCCCTACAGCAGAAGCTGGAGAACCCAAAACAGTTGACACAAGCTCTGAGACTCCCTGGTGCAGGGGTATTTATTTGTAACATAAAACATAACTTCAGAGTGATACGATGAGCCACATAAAATGCTGCGCATGTAGTCATAGTCTCATGATAGTCAATTGAAAAATAAAATTGACTCCCAGGAGTTGGGTTTTCACTCTTTATATTTTTAATGAAGCCAAAGAAATTCAAATTCATCCCACAGCAATATATTTTTCTGCCCTTGTGTCTGGATTCTGGAGTATTGTGTATTCCACATCATGTTTAATAGCATTCTTCTGGATAGTGATCCACATACAGTTAGGATGGGCTCCAAGATTTCTCATTAGTAGCAAATCAACATGTTTCAGAACAAAAAGCATGTATTATTTTGTTTCCAGGGGTGGGTGGGTGGCTGTCCATGTGTACAGTTTTATAATACATTAATGATGTCCAACAAATTAAAAACACCACAAATAAAATATTTTTTGAAATGAAGCCAAACATAAGTCAGGGTTTCAGGTTTCCATTTTAACAGCCCTGTAAGTGTGTGTGCATGTGACACTATTGGAGGAGGGTGTTTATAGCTAGATGTGTACAGATAGAGAAGTGTGGTTTTAGTGGGGGAAGTGGCAGAAAGTTTGTATTTGAAAAGTATAAAATGGTCAGGCCTACTATGTATTTTTGTCACTTAGTCACAGTGTTATAAAAACAGAGAAGCACAATTACAGGCCACCTATCTATGGGCCTTCCCTCACAGTCACTGTCTGGGGCCTCATGTTTAAGCAAAACCATAGGGACAGCTAATCTGGGGGGGAGGTGCAGTCACATCTGTATGTTCCAAGCAAATGATGTTGAAACAAGGTAATACCAGGCAGTTACAGAGGTGATCCAATCTAACACTTCCGAACGAAGAAAAGATCCTTTAGTGCTTAAAGAAAACTTTTTCTGTCTGTCTGGATTCTGTCCCATTTTTAAAAAGTTGTGGTTGTAGAATCTGCACTTCATAGTTTTTTTTGCTCATTATGGTATACACTGTTCTAATAATTTCTCTGATTCTTTAATTTTTTTCTCTCTGTCCCATAACTGATTGTAATCAGTTAAAGTGGTGGTGTATGATTGGTCAAAGAATTGTGTTACACTATACTAGGATTGGTTAAAGAATGACCTTGTAATATTTTTTTTTTTTAAAAGATTGGTTAGGATGCACTATAGAAACTGACTTCCAAAGAAGTGGTCGTCTTAGTCTAGCTCAGTAAAACTAACAAGGAGTCCTGAGGCACTCAAAGACTAACAAAGTGGGTTTTTCTCCCATGAAAGCTCATGCAATAAATTAATTTAGTTAGCCTTTAAGTGCCAAAGGACTTCTTGCTTGTTTTATAGAAACCGAGGTCAAACAGGAAGTAGAATGTGGGACAAATCACAGGTATGAAGAATAGGAATTTATGCTTGGAAGATTATACCAGTAAATCCATTGCATTGTGTGCTGTTGGATTTTGGCCTTCAGCTTCTGTCAGCAAACAAAGAACTTGGCAGGGGGCTCAACAAATGTCAGCCACCTTCACTTATCATAGCCTGGAATCATAAAGAGATTTATGCCCAGCGACACTGAGCATCGTGCAACTCCCAGGACAAAATGTTCCCCAAGTCCTGTGCTAGATGACTAGGTCCCTACACAGTGAATAAGGAGATGTAGTGACCCAAGAACGTGACCTGCAAAAGCCTGTGTGCTCAGTTGGGAGCTCCTGAAATAAGCAGTGGGAGGTCACAAATGGAGGTGTACTCAGGGTGACTGTATAACAAGTATGAAAAATTGCTATGGAGGTGTTGTGTAATAGGTCCCTATATAAGAAAAAGTGCTGGATATTGGGACTGTCCCTATAAAATCAGGAGATCTTGTCACCCTAGGTATACTAAACCATACACTTTTTATGGAGGTAATTGCCTGAGTTTGGGCTGCTGGGGTGATGGCGGGAGCCTTAAATCTCTGCTGGGAACTCCTCTCCTAACATCATGTGGGGTACATACGGTTCTGAAGAATGCATTAGGTGCCTCCATTGCGCAGGAGGATGCGTTCACTTGAACACTTTTAGCCCATTGGTTAGAGCATTCAGCTCAACTGATGTAGGGCTCCCACATCCTCTGCTGTTGAAGCTGTTCCACTTTGGATAAATAAATAGTGACTGGGCCATGGGAAAAGAGTGAGACTGACTCTGTAGGCCAGTGATGAGGGCACCCACCCTCTCTCCAGTGATTCTAACGTGGATTTATGCACTTAAGTACCTGTGTGGATCTGGGCCATTGAGCTTACTGAATTCATGACTCTGTTGCATGTAGCACAGATGCAGTTTCTTGCTAACCACCTATGGGGATGTTCCATTGATGACATTGCAACACAAATGCCAGGCCATTTGGCTCAGGATCACCACATCAGTGTCCCTTGAGCCACTGACATGCTGTACAAAATGTGTTTAGTTGTAGCACAATCCTTATTATGGTCACTCATTTATGTTTTTTCCTTTAATTTTGTCTTCCCCAAGTTACAATGAAAACAAAATACTCTTCTTGCTTCCGCGGCTCCACAGGAAGTGTGTCACTATCTGGTTTCGTCATTTGCTTCATTGTTCTGCCTGTCTGCGATGTGGAGCCAGGTAGACCATCTCACTCATTTGGTGTTCTTTTTTTCTGTTATGTGGTATATTATTCATTTTCCTGTTCTATTTTTCGTCTCTTAAGATGCATATGTGAATAAAATGACACAGTAATTTTACAAGTATCACAAGAACAACATCACCATTGTCTATTTAATTCTATCACTTCATGAAAGCTAGAAGAATTCATGTGCACGAATACTCTAAGGTGGAGAAAAAGTCACTAGAAAACAATGATTTCTTCTCCCTGTAACTTGGGACTTTATAACCTCAAAAACAAATTTGGAGGATATAGGAATTGCTTAGTTGAGGTTTTTGTATATATTTGTGTATATTTTCTGTATATATTTTTTTTTGCGGGGGGGAGGAAAAAAGTCAACACAAGGAAAAAAACAGAGCACACAGTTTAAACAAACAAACAAGAAACAAATAGTTTATAGTGTTACTATATTCCTGAACATCAAACAATACTTAACTAGGAGAGACAATCATGCTCCTCTGGAGTATAGATACCACAAGTAAAGGTGGAGTGGAGAGCACTGAGTAGATGGACACCCATCTCCCCTACATCATCTGCTGCTCTCTGATGAGTGCAGCTACTTGCTAAATTGAGAAATGAACGGTGTGCTCACCACTGGTTCCCATAGTGGCTGAGTTTTCTGAATCTGCTCAATATTGTCAAGAGACTGCAAACCACAGTGGCTTATGCTGCCAAGTCAAAAACAAACTCTAATAGAAATTTAATAGCTTTAATATCAAAATATGAAACCCAGTAATAAGTTTGAAGCGGATCCTCTATCCTATATTTTTCTCTCTGCCTCTGCAGAAAAGGCAATATAAAAAATGACTGATATTTTAAGAACAAATCATGTGAGGGGAAAAGAAACTAGAAAACCCCTTGAAAAACAGAGAACTGTTTAGCATCTGAAACGTTATCGCCAGTTCCAACCTGACATGACAGAAAGAACAGAAAATTCATGTTGACTCAGAAACTCTGATACTTCCTAATAGTATGAGGTCAGCCCTGATCAAATGTCACCATTTTTAGTTTTATTGATCTCATTAAGATCAAATTCTCAATGTCCGAAGGTTTACTGTCTTTGTCTCATGGTATATTTCACAGCCCAGTTCACAGTCATTGGACCAGCTCATCCTGTCATTGCCATAGTGGGTGAGGACACTGAGTTACCCTGTCATCTCTCCCCACCGATAAGCGCTGAGAAGATGGAAATGAAATGGTTCCGGTCACATCCCTCTTCCCTTGTGTATCTGTACAATGGTGGAAAGAATCAGACTGAATCGCAGATCATGCCAGAATATATGGGAAGGACGGAGTTAGTGAAAGATGGCATTAGAGATGGAATTGTCGCCTTGAAGTTACGTAATATCAGGCCCTTCGATGATGGACAATACACCTGCTATTTTCAGTCAACTTCCTTTTATCAAGATGCCCTGCTGGAACTGAAAGTAGCAGGTCAGTGGCCCATGGGCTTTGTTACCTTTAGTGCTAGCCCTTGGGGGTTTTTCGTCATGTTTTAGCTCAGTATCCTATAAGCTGGAAGCTTTTGGTATATGCCTCTCTAAATTTAAACAAACGAGTCCTGTGGCACTTTTAAAGACTAACAGATTTATTTATCGCATGAGCTTCCATGTGAGAAAATCCCACTTCATCAGACGTTTGAAGATAGGGAAATACAGATGAATGGGAGGCAAATAAATGCAGGGAAACATAAATCATGGGATCAGGTCAGACTGTTAACAGCAAATCAATGTAGTTTTTGAGATTCAAACAGTGGAGAAGAGGATATAGGGTGCATCTGCATTCACTAGTTATTTCAAATTAAGGAGCCCTAATTTGAAATAACCTATTCCCTGGCCATGGAGGCATTCCAGTAAGTTGAATTAAGCATTTCCTTAATTCAAAATAAGGAAGCACTAATTTGACTTTAAAAATATCTCCTTTTACTTCTAATTAATTCTTAAATAAAGTTATTAATTTGAAGTCACCCTGTTTTAGCCAGGGATTAGGGTTACTTCAAATTAAATGGGCTTCCTGGCTTGGGGACAAGGGAGCCCCACCTGATTACCTGGCAGAAGGGAGCCATGCATAGCTCCTGCGGCTCTCTTCTCCCCAGATCTGCAGCTCCTCTGCAGAGAGGGGCTGGGGGGCCAGATCGGGCATGCGGGCAAGTAGGGATGGCATCCTGTAGGGGATTCTGCTGTCCCAGTGGGGAAGGCAACATGCCAGCCAGAGACTCCCCTGTCCAGGGAGCACCAGGGAAGACAGCTGCCAGCAGCTCCCAGGGAAGAGAGCACCAGCAGCCAGCTTCTCTGGAGCTCTTCCGTGGGGCCGCTTCTCCAGGGCTCCTGTGTCTAAGGAGCCTCAGAGTCTCCCTTCTCCCAGGAAACTGGGGCTCCCTTCTTGTCAGGTTGCCACAGGTCCTGGGTTGAAGGGACCCGCGACTCCCTGTTTGCCAGGAACATCAGGCTCCACTTGGCCCCGGGAGCCGCGGCACTCTCCCAGTTTGAGTTAGAGACTCTAATGTAGACTCTCTAACTTGAATTAATAAAGCCTATTTTGATTTGAACTAAGAGTCTAGTGAAGACTCTCAGTTTGAATTAATAACTATGATTTAAAATTGAAGTAGTTATTTCAAATTAACTAATTTTAAATATCTCTGTAAGCGTAGACATAGCCATAGGAAGGAGGTGGGGAGATAAAGGAAAGCAAAGTTACCTGTTGTAATGGTGTTTAAAAAAAAAAAAAAAAAGCCACAGTCCCTATTTAACCCTAAGCTGATGGGATGAAACTGCATATGAATTCCAGTTCTTCAGTTTGTCCTTGAAGCTTTGATTTATTATCCATTTGCCTGATTGCCCACATAACTGCAAAAAAGACATCATCATAGGACCTAATCAAAGCAGCTACTCCATCAAGGACTCATTTACCTGCTCATCCACCAATGTGATTAGTGTCATCATGTGCCAGAAATGCCTTCCTGCCTTATACATTGGACAAACAGGACAGTCTCTGTGCAAAAGAATAAATGGGCACAAATCTGACATCAGAAATAACAACGCTCAAAAAGCAATAGAGGAACACTGCAGTCTTCCTGATCACTCCAATAAGGATCTGTTAACAGTCGTACTTATGCAAATAGATAATAAATGAGACCATAAAATTAAAGGACAAGGAGGGTGAGGTAATATCTCTGACTGGATCAACTTCTGTGGAGAAAGAGAAGCTTTCAAGTTTACATGCAACTCTTTTTTAGGGCTGGGAAGTTAACTCACAATGTTCCATCTTGAATTTAGCTGTAAAACTCTGTGTTAGTTTCCCAGATATAAAGAGGAGTTCTGTGTAAGCTTGAAAGCTTGTCTGTCTCCGTAAGTGACGTTGATCCAATAAAAGATATTGCCTCACCCATCTTGTCTTTCTAATATCGTACAAGAGCCCTGCGCAGTATAAAGCTAATGCAGTTTTCCCCAATCTTCTCCAGCTATAGGCACCACTCCTGTCCTTGCTGTTGAGGGTTATCAGGATGGTGGGATCCGAGTGGTGTGCCGATCGACTGGGTGGTACCCGCAGCCTGTGGTTTTCTGGAGAGATCTCACGGGTCAACATTTACCATCGCTGTCTGAAACAAAATCTCAAGATGATAATGGCCTGTTTGAAACACAGACATCCATAACAGTAACAGAAGCCTCAAACCAGAAAATATTCTGTTACCTTAGGAGCACTGTCCTCAGACAAGAAAAAGAATCAGCAATTTATATAGCAGGTCAGTTACTATCAGAGCCCCAAAGTGACCATCAACACACAAACCCACAGTGCACTAAATGCTAAAAAATGTTTATGTCAATTAAAAGTGCCTTAAAAACACTCACTAAGCATTAAGGTGTGTGCAAATGAATAGAGACTCACTGACATTAATATTCAAACAGCCTCACAGCATCATCAGTCCCTTACACAAATATGGAGTTGTAAAATCACGTTGCTCTGCCACTGCAGATAACTACCCTACCACATTCTGCTACTTTTGTCATTGTCTGTTAATCATACCGTTCAAATGGTGACTGAGTCCTTCCTAAGCTGTTATATCTTCACAGCTGCCCAGCAGCAGATTTCAGGGCCGCTCAGGTTGGCTGCTGGAAGAGAAATCAACAAAGCGGAGTGTGGGTACATTCTTAGTGCAAAATGTTTTATTTATTTATTTTTATGCCTTGTACATCTCTCTTAACTGTTGGGTTGATTAACCACTAGAATAAGTTGCCTAGGCAGGTTGTAGAATCTCCATCATCGGAAATTTTTAAGAACAGGTTAGACAAGCACCTGTCAGGGATGACTTAAAAAGGTACTTGGTCCTGCAATGAGTGCAGGGGACTGGACTCCATGACCTCTCATGGCCCCTTCCAGGTCTGTGATTTTATGAACGGCAGCCTTTTCTTCTCTGCTTGATTCAACGTGATCACTCCAGCAGTGTACAACACATGGAAGACTCAGATCAAATTCTTCGTGGCCTTTTGAGTAGTTCTGATTCGTATGTGATGTTGTTTCCTTACCATTCTCTTTTATGTTGTTCCTTTGATAGTTCCCTCATTTATAGGGGCCATACTAAGAAATACTCAGGACTGTGCCTTTGTTGACTTCTCTGTCATCTGGTTGTCCCAGTTTCCCGCTCTTTGCAGATGCCGGTGCGTTCATGTTCAGCAATTCCAAGCCATAGCTTTATGTCTTCACTGAACTGTTCTTACATGGCATCAGTGTCTCTGTCTCCCTTTGTGACTGTCCATATCCTTTCAGATGGTTCATCTATAAGAGATGGTTAACTGATGGTTGCTCTTTCCTAGTGTAAAAACCTTCATTTGCCTCATTAAGCATCCACGATGGCTGCCACAAAAGGCACTGATGATGTGGAATCTCCTTGAAAGAGCCTCCTTTTGTTTGGACCTCATTAATAAGAGTCCCTTCCTGTCAGGGTCAAATGTTCTAGTAACCATTCACTGCTGCAGAAAGAAAATGATCTTGAGATGAAATTAGTGCATTTTCACCATCTCACTGATCCATGAATGTAAGACTCTGTCAGGTGCTTTTTGGTAGGTTTGTTGTAGCCTATAAGCAGGGCTGGATGAACAAAGGAGCTTTAGGAGCCACAGCCCCCTGCTAAGGGGAACCATGCTGCATGCCTTCTTGCAAAAATAAATCTGGTTCTGGCCACTGGTGGGCCTAGAGCACTTCCACTCGCCAGTGCAAGTGTTGCCAGACCACACCACGTCATGTCATTGGCTCACTCACCTTGCCCTACTCCAGCAACTGACTGGTCTGCCAGGCCGCAGAGCAGCCCCACATACATAGCCCCCTCCCAAAGCAATGGGCAGCCCCCCAGCAATGGCAGTGCCAAGCTGGGGAGGACCCATACAAGTGGACAGCCAAAGGTCCCCAGAAACATTATCTGACCCTACCCATAGCACGGGCTAACCTGTTGGTTGTAACACAGGGAATCGACAAGCCGGTGTCCCGAGTTGTTGTAGGTGAAGTATGTCTGTGACTTCTGGCATAGATAAAGGGCCAGACAGCTACCCGGAGATCTTGGAATAGCCTACTCGGTAGCTGGAGTTAAAATCGAATGGCAAGCCGAGGAATGAAGAAGCAATAACCACAGATTTGTGGGAGTAAGAAGCAATAAATATGCTAATGAGATAAATGGTATTAATATGTATTAAAAAAAAAAGGAGTTGTGTGGCACTTAAAGACTAAATCTGTTCGTCTTCAAGTGCCACACGATTCCTTGGTGTGGTTTTTTGTTTTTTTGTTTTTTTTTTTTTGCTGGACTAGACTAACACGGCTATCCCTTTGGAAATGAATATGTATGAAGAGGTGATTGTGTAGGAGAAATGGACCCTAGTAATATGAGGGTGAAGAAGTTAGATTTTGGTCAGGTGAGGCTGAGCAGTAGCCTAATAAGGGGGCAAACCATCCTATGCAGGTTGCTAGCTGTCCATCCCTGGACCATAAATCCTATTGTTATTTACATCAGTCTTGGGCATTGAGGAAGGTGGACAATCCGAGCATATGCAAACAATTATGTCACAGACATCCCCAAAACCATATTATTTCAAATTTTTTAAGTGCCCTGGGGCTTTTCTTGCTTTCTTACTAACTTTTATCTCGAAGACTTTGCTTTGACCTCCGTGTGTATTTGTCTTTGTCATACAGTTGGTGGGATCCCTACGAGATACTGAGTTCTGTGTGGGCTGATTCTGGGACAAGATCCTTTACCCCATTAATCAGATTAATTGGCAACTGGTACAGGAGTGTCATTATTTTTTAGCCATTGGAAAAATATCAGGCAACACTAGCTACATCTCTCTAGGTTTCTCTTCTCTTATTTTGCATCCCTTGTGATCATTCTCTCCCCATGAGGTGGTTTTTCATCTCTCCAGTGTTTGCTGGGCAGATTTTTAGCCCAGGAAGTAGCCTTCCAATGCAGATTAGTGGTATCCAAATTTTCCTTGCCAGAATGGCCAGGAGAGGTTTCCACATGATCTGCCTGTAACTCTGAAAATCTTTGCAGCATTCTTTCTTCTTTTGTAAGAGTCTTATTCTTTGTCATATCCATCCTTTATCATGTTTTTTCTTGCATTTTCACATTGATTGTTATATTGTTATTATTGTCTTGTTATTGTTAATAACAGTAGAAATTTGAGTGCATGTTATCGTTTAAGAATTCTAAAGGGCATGAAAAAAGTTAAAAATGCAAAGTTAAGATTAAATTACAAGAACCTCACACCTGTGGAAGTCTGGAAATTTGCAGGCAAGATTGCTAAATCTTGTTCACTCTGTTTCATTTAAAAGTAAGTCAGGTACTCAAACTATTGATGAGAGTCTGACTTCTTCACTTCAGCAAAGTTTTCTGTGAGAATAAATTTATTTTATGGATTGGTTGTCAAAAACTGTTCATTTCAGCTACAGTTATTTATTATACGATATCACAGCACTGAAAAACTTAAGAGCGGCGATTGAAACCTGGCCCACCTAATCACCAGTACACCATCTGACTGTTAAAATGATCTTAATTTGAACCAGTTTTGAACTCTGTTTCTAGCCACTTGTATGGGGTATAAAGGACCATGTCTGATTCCTTGTCTTACCCAAATTCTGCTGAAGATATACATATTTGTGACTAAAAAAAATTTGACCTTTGCCCATGCTCCCAAAGTAATGCCAGTTCATTTTTTTCCCCAGAACCTCTTTTCCCGAAGTCATCTCATTTGACACCAATTCTGTGGACAATTCTGGTTCTCCTTGTTCTTATTATCGGCCTCCTAATTTATTTCCTTAAAACAAAAGGTAATTTACTAAATAATAATAAACTATAAGGATATTTTCTAATAAATAAATCATGCTGTTTTAATGGTATCTAATGCTGTTGATTATGCTATAGTTAAGGTTGTTGCTTAATTTTCAAATAATTGCAAATTAGATTTTGTTCTCTCTAAAATCACAAAACAAATGATGCAGCTGAAACTGACAGTAACTTTTTCTCCTGCAGAATTGGAAGTGATTTGGAGAAAGGGTTCCCAGTTCATAGCACCCTACATTTGTGAATGTTCATCAGAGTTCTTCTTGCTTATTTTCTTTTGCTGTTTCTTAAGAAACAACAACAAAAAGGGAAAACTTAAAATTTAGTGCGTTGGACTTCCCAGCTGAGATCTAAAGTACAGAATCAAAATACAATTGTGCAAAGTGAAATATGCAGCATGAGCAAGCCCCAAATTGTCCCAGGTCATCACTGATTTGAATGCTTCCATTTTTGTGCAATGACTTTGAAGGGTAACTTTTTCATTGTTTCCACATATGATAGTGCACTGCTGGCGGTGTGGGTTAGAGGTAGGGCTCTGCTTAGACAGATATTACAATGAAGACTCAGATCAAATCTTCCAGTCCAGTTCCTTCCCATAATTTCTGGCCTCTGTGTCCAGAAGGACAGACAAGTTATTCCAACAATCGCTGCAAAAGAATTGTAGAGTGACTCAGCTAAGTATAGCCCAAAAAACCCATTAATAGGATAGGTTCCCAAAAGTCCCAGTGTTGCGCACAGGGGAGTGTGATTGTGGTGAGGACACAGGAACTTTCTGAGTGTGTGTTGACAGTGTGGCCACAGACCTCAGTTCGCATAACCAAAGTGCCACTCACTCCACTTAAGTTTGCAATGGAAACACACACTCAGACTCCTGGAGCCAGGTTTTAAGATCTGAGGAATTTCACTTCCAGTTGAAGTGAAAGGTTACTGCAGAGGCTGAGATTTTCTGAAAAATCAGCCACAGGGTGCATCATGCTGGGTGCATTATAAACTGAGGAGGCCAAATGAGGCACCCAAGCAATCAACAGTTTCACTGGGCACTTTTTCTTTTGGCTCCTGGACCCAAGAGATCTGGGCCACCGTCTTGCATCTACCCTATCTTTTGCATTTGGAGCAAAGTCATTTTGTCTTGCACATAGTGGATGTACAAACACCTTGTCTGATCACTCTGCCAGTGTACCTCAGTGCAGTCCCTTTTGGAGGTGCAAGTAGTGTGAAGAGCCAGGGGTATATTTTGACTGTAAAGGACATAGACATGTAATATTATTAATAATAATTTCTTTATTTCTGCTTATTTTGTAGAGAAGAGGATTGAAAAACACAGTAAGTATTGTTTCTTTTCCTTTCACAAATAAAATAGTTTGTGTACAGCTCTATCCTCAGAATAGTTTTTTGCATTAGTTTGTAAAAAGTGCTGAGATCAGCTAATACTTAATAGGTGGAATTTCACATCAAAAGAGAGATGCAAATAGTGTGAAGAGCCATGGGTATATTTTGACCATAAAGGACATAATCCTTTCACTGTGGATCTATGGGAAAAGAAATGTAATATTAATAATACTGTGTCTTTATTTCTGCTTATTTCTTAGGGAAGGAGATTGAAGAACGCAGTAAGTGTTGTTTCTTTTCCTTTCACAAGAAAAATTGTTTGCGTACAGCTGTGTCCTCAGAATGGTTTTTACTTTACTCTTTAAAACATTGTGTAGGATGGGTTAAAATATGTGGAATTTCAGATCAAAAGGAAAACTAGGGAAAGAAAAATATTATATATAACTAAAATCGGGTAGACAAGTTCCAAAGGGGTAGATGTGTTAGTCTAGTTCATCAAAACAAATAAGGAGTCCTGTGGCACTTTTAAAGACTAAATTTATTTATCTGATGAGCTTGCTGATGAAGTGGGATTTTGCTCATAAAAGTTCATGTAATAAATACATTTTTAGTCTCTGAAAGTCCCAGAGGACTCCTTGTTTTTGCTGAAACAAAGGAGGTGAAAAAGAAATGACTCTTCAGCCCTAATTTTGGTAATGACAATTTAATATAATAAAGGCATGAGATTTAATATATAAAATAAAAGGGAAATACTAAAGCCCAGATTTAGAAAAGCACTTATGCAAGTATTTATGTCGCTCCCTATTTTGCCCAGCACTTAACATTTTCTTAACTTTAGGCAAGAGCTTTTGTCCCATTGAAGGTAACAGGACTTAAAACACTTGAAAATTATACTTATGCCTAAACCTCTGCTTTCTAGTAAGACATGAGACACTAAAGATAGGAAGTTACATTTCTAGAAATCAAAGATACAAAAAGTGCATAAAGGTTGTTCTCAAAATGTTAATATTAGTAAATTTATTTCCTGTTGTTATTTCAAAGCTTAGAAAAAAATGGCACTGGGTTCAGACCTGGTCCAAACAGACATCATTAAACTCAGTGAAATCTTTCCCTGAATCAGGTGCATAGAATACAGCTGAGGATTTCCTATGAACAACAGTGGAGAAAAAAAAAAAAAAAGACCTATGAACAACAGTGAAAAAACAACTTAGACCTTTAATAAAAGGAATTTTTTGTTCCTTTGTTTTAAAGATAATTTTAACATACAGCCGTGTTAAATAATAATACAGAAATAAATTTTAGTTATCAGAAACTTCTGTAAACTCACTATTAATTGTGTAGCCTTTAAAAGAGAACTGCTCGTGCATTTTATAAGTATTCCTGAAATTATTTCATGAAAATCTTTTACTAAACTTATAACTAGAGATGTTTGAAAGATGTGCTGGACATTTTGCCCTTTGCAAATAAGTTGCCAAAAAAAAATTAAACCTAAAAGTTCTGAAAGATTGATACAGAAACATTTAGAAAAGGAAATTTCAATGTTTTTCTTCAAAATGAAAATTGTCATTGATCGAAATTTCAGAACAAAGTAGTTTTGTTTTTTAAAATATCATTTTTATTTAGTTTTACCATTTAAGTTGCAATAAAACAAATTATCTCATTTCTAAATGTTTGTTCAAATTTATTTTTTTAAATTTGATACACCCCACCAGAAAAAGGTTTTTATTCCTTCTATGGGAATCATTGTTTTTCCTCAAAGAATTACCATTTCAATTAAATTTTTATTTTGCAGGAAAAGTTTTCACACACTTTTTTTTTACCAGATATGCTTGTAACTTTTGGCCCCTTTTCACACCCCATTTTGTACTCTGTATAATATTGATGTTCCTTAATACTGTGTTAATTCAAGTAAGTTCACATTTCTTCTTTTTATTTTGTTGCAGGGTGGAAAAAATGCCTTGTTGATGCAAGTAATAAATATTCATATTTTATCAATGCCCAAATCCTATCTCCCATAATGGCTTCTAACATTCTTTTCAGTTTTTGAGTGCTGCTGCACATAACATGGATATTTTCAGAGTAGTGCTGACAATTTTGGTAGGATATATTCCTGGAGATGTTGTCACATAACCTAATCTTCAGTTTAAGATTAATCTTTAAATCCTGGAGGCACCAAGAAAATCCTGGAGGGCTGTACCCTGAACTCTCCAAGATGATGCCAAGCTCTTTTTCTTGAGTGACAACATCCAGTGTATACCCTGTCATTTTGTATGTATACTTGGGATCACATTTTCCAGCATTTATCACTTTGCATAGATCAGCACTGAATTGCGTCAGCTATTTTCTTGCAGGTCGTTTCCTTGCTCAGGAATCCCATGATCTGCCACATGAGCAGCCTGCGTGCCCAATGAGTTCTGGCCCAGTTCCCCAAACCCACACTAAGGGAATGAAGTCCCCGTTTTGGGCACCACTGTAATCCATAAACCCTCTGCCTGGCTGTCACCTAACCTTGGAGGTGTCTGATCTTGCTTGGTGCCTACATTTTTTCAGCAGAAGTTCTCCAAAGGTCTAAGCTTCTCCCTCTGGGCAGCCAGACTTCTGCCTTCTGCTAGGCACCCTAATGTCCATCTCCCACTTAAGCCCTTATGTGAGCCCAGAGGCGGGGAAGATGGCTTATCTTGTCTGTGGGACCCAATCTGCTAGCTGTCTTAGAGAACAGCTGTGTAGAACAGCTGGAGATAAAGGCC
The DNA here is from genome assembly GCA_007922195.1 of Podocnemis expansa. Classification (NCBI taxonomy): domain Eukaryota; kingdom Metazoa; phylum Chordata; order Testudines; family Podocnemididae; genus Podocnemis; species Podocnemis expansa. Next base: position 15,936 of record ML682233.1, read on the forward strand.
CCCTGTCATCTGCAGCCCAGTGCTTGCCTTTCCTTATGGAAATACCCTGCCCATATCCCACTCTTTTGCTTTTGGGGAAAAATATATATAATTAGGAAAAGGCTTTTGTTTTAAAGCATTTAACAGTTTTCTCTCTTGTGGTTTTATTTTTGTCCTTTTAAAAATGGTCAAAATTGATATTTTTAGTTTCTCCAAAACTTGGCTTTGGTGAATGAAAAGTTACAAATATTTTGATAAGGCTTGTGACCATTTAAAATATTAATTGTTAATAATATAATTATTTGATATTGATTTATCACCCCACTGTCCTTCCTCCCACCACTGTACAATCAAGAGGAAGGATGTAGCTGGGGCAGATTGTCAGTGACATGATCAAACCTTCTGCCAGGTGTGAGCTTTGCCCCTAATGCTCCGATTGTTTCTCTCCCCTAGCTGATGTAACTCTGGATCTAAACAGTGCAAATCCCTACCTCATCATCTCTGCAGATCGGAAAAGTGCGAGACTAGAATTCAGAGACCAGGAGCTGCCCGCCAATCAGGAGGGATTTCGTTATTCTCCCTGTGTACTGGGCTGTCAAGAGTTCACCTCTGGGAGGCATTTCTGGGGGGTGGAAGTTGGGAGCAAAGGAGGTTGGGCCGTGGGAGTTGCCAGAGAGTCTGTGAGGACGAAGGAAGGAAAGGTGATCCTTAGCCCTGAGAACGGAGTATGGGCTATTGAGCGCCAGTGGTGGGGTGAGTTCTGGGGCCTCACTAGTCCTCTAACACAGCTGTCCTTAAACAAGAAACCTGAGAAGATTCGGGTTGTTCTGGACTATGATGCAGGACTGGTGGAATTTTTTGATTCTGATAGCGTGAGCCCGTTCTTCTCTTTCTCCTCGATCTCTTTCACAGAAGAGACAATTCGTCCTTTCTTTCGGGTTGGGGGTGCAGGAACCCATATCAGGCTGTGTCCTTGAGAAAAGGATGCATTATTCCACATGGCCTCACTTAAATGTGTTCTCACAAACTTCAGACATTTTTATTCTGTTTGGAAAGGTCACTCAATTCCTTTTTAGCCTCAGACTTGGGATTTATGTAACTGTTATGATTGTCCTTTCCTGGGTTCAAGATCTGATTGCACCTTTCTACCATCCATTCTGTCTAATTAAGAAAAGACTGAGGAAATAACATCATGGGAATTGTCTGATTGGCTGACAGAAACTGATGACCATGGACGTTGGATCAAATCATCAAATTACAAGCATTCTCCTTTCTCATCTCTGCTGGTGGACTCTGCTATTTTATGATTAGTTCAGCACAGCTTTTATTTTATTTATTTATTTATTTATTTATTTAGTGTATATAGTCAGCAATACCCAAAAGCTCCAACAGTCCTGGGACCACATTATCTTGGGCACTGTACAAAAGACCCTATCTTTCCCCTGAAAAGATAACAGACAGAGCTTTTTGAAAATATTTGTCTCTCTTCTGCTCTCCTTCCCCCAAAATCTTTGAGTAAAATGAAGGACAAATGTTTCGGTTGAACATGCCGTAGAACTTTCTGACTTTTCATCCAAAACTGAAACACAAAAAAAGCTGACAAATGTTTGTTTTTAACCAAAAATTGATATTTCTAAACTGTCTGAAAAAGATTTTGTGCAATCAAAAGCTCCCTGTTCTGTCAAAAACCAATTTTGAGGAAAGTTTTTTCAACCTGACCCAATTCCATGGAATACACCTGGTGCCGCTGTCACGGAAACTTACTTATTCTTTGACCTGTTGTTCTCTGATCTAACAAAGCACTTTTAAGCACACACTTAAATTTAAGCTCTAGGCTAGTAAAGGAACCAATAAATGTGTTGTTGGTCCCATTAGATGTAATGGGCCTACTCACACGTGAGTTTGTTGGTTTCTTTGCTTTCCTAGAGCTTCAACTCTTACAGTAAATCAAACTGAAAGAAGGGACTGTGTTTGGGTTACAGAAAAATATATAAGAGGAAAGACAGGATTGTGAATCACAGCAAACAGCTCATAGAAAATGAAGAAACTCTTGAGGATAGCTTCTGGTTTTAAAAAATATACAAATGTTGGAACAGGAACCTGCTGAGACAGTGCAGGTCTCGATTCTCCAAGGGGTGAACAGAATGTTTAAACCACAAAATTAGCGGTTAAACCAGGTGATTGCATTCTGTGTCATAGGACTATAAAAATACAGTCAGCAAGGTCTTTTATGAAAGCTTGCAAAGTTCTGACTTTTATGGTCATTGTTAGATATACAGACAATGGTTATGAGTGTGTGAATTTGTGTAAATAGAAAACTGGCATCCTGCTGTGTGGTGTATCTAGTTACCCTGCTTGCCACCCTACTATGAAATCAAATGGGGAGATGACAATGTACAGCTAGATACAATGAACTAAATTTAACTTTAGAGTAATTGGTATTGTGTATCTTGTCTAACATAGTAGTAAAATAACTATATAATTCTGAGTAACAAACAATGTAACCAATGTCTGACAAGAGTCCATATTGTAATCTGTCCTGAATAATGTCCTCCATTTTGTATTCATGATGAAAATGTGTATACTGTGTAATTTCATTTAGATGTGTGAACGAAAGGTGTGTGTGATGGAATGAGTCCCCACCAGCCTGTCCTGATGAAATGCACGTAACCCCTTCAGGGCAGAAGAATACAGAGAAACCTAGACAAGATGAAAGTCACATCTGCCAGTGACTGGTAATCAGGGACCACAGAGAAGCCCTGAGGCAGCCTGACACAACAGAAGTCATAGACTCACATCAGAAATAAAACCTATAAAAGAATGGGTGAGATTGTAAAGCCTTGGGTCCCATTCTGCAATCATCTTTGAGAATCAGATTCATAACTGAGAGAGGCCTGGCTCCCTCCTCGTGCCCTCCACAGGGCTGCCTCAGGCAACTGATAATTCTGTGACACCAACTTGGAGAACTTCTTGGGTATGAATGTGGGTGTGAACGTGTGAGTGTTTTTTGATATTCTTATATTTACAATAAATGTGGTGTATTGCCTTTTCCTCATGAATAAGATCAGACTAGTCTTTTCTTTTACAAGTATGACAGAGAGGCACTTCCAAATCCAGTTGTTTAAATGGTAGGAGTGTGGGGATAAGATTTTTATCTGTAGCCTTATGCATTCATTCATAATTTCATTGGGTTCACTCATAACTTTATTGAGTTTGCTGGTTGATGGTTCTAATCCACTCTTTTTTGACTTTCACTGATGTTTAACTTCACCCCAGTTTTGCCTTGATCTCCATGAGCCTTAATGGATTGTTTCTTATTTCTGTCAATCTTCATATGGTCTTGAACTGGTTGTCTCCTACTGGTAACATTGTTTCTTATTGGTAATGTTGCCTCTGTCAATTTCTATTTGGTTTTCGTTAATTACTTCCCATTAATAGTACCTCAATATTTGTAACATTGGTATATTGTCTCTGCCAATCTTTTGTTTCATTTTGATTGCTTCCCATTGATGGTCTTATCATAGCATTTACAACTTTGTTACATTATTCCTGTCAATCTCTAGTTTTAGTGAATTGCAGTAAGTATTTTCCCCTGTGCCAGTTGTGGCTATTGGGGAGCCTTGGACTCCAACTGCTGCCCTTTGGGGCTCGCTTGGCTGCAGAGAAGCAGCTCTGTCCCCTGAGCCTCGCAGCCCCAGCTTGTACTGCTGTATGAATTTGTCCCTCTTTATCTTTCAGCCCTGGTTATAACACTACCTTTTCCCCAAACTCTGTAGTCTTCCATACTCCACATTGTAAATGTAGAAACTCCATTTTGTAACCAATGTACCCCATCTTGTGTACGACTGAATAGGCTATAAGGTGTGGATGGAGGGTGGGTATGTGTCTGTGAACTAGCCCCAAGCTGCCAGCTTGTTTTGATCACCTATGTGTGAACCAGCCTCAAGCTGTCAGCTCACCCAGATGAAGTGAGAAGCCCATCTCAACTGCTGGAGAATGTGAATACACCCCTAAAACAAAGGAATGAAGGATCCACCCCAGAAGCAGACACCCAAGGAAATGAGCTGAGGGTCACGTCCACAACCGCCTGGTGACTAATGGTCACAGAGCACCTGGAGTGGCGTGACAAAGCTATAAAGACTGGGTGAGATCCCAAAGCAAAAGGAGGAACTGTTCTGCATAGCACCTGGAAGAAAGGAGCATCGGTGCACGCCAGACAAAGACCCTGCTCCTCCTTGTGTCCAGCTTCCCTGGCCAGGCAGCTGCCACAAACCCCAGCAACAGACACTAACACAGACTCCAGCAGCAGCACCATCAGGACTGGTAATTACAGACTGCAGAATATTGTATGGTATGCTTGGGCACATGCATGAGTGTGTTTGTGTGTGTGTGGGCATAGGCATAAGTTAGTTATCAACTTTGTCTTTATTTGTAATAACCACGGCATATTGCCTTTTCCCCCTGAAAAGATCTCAGATACTCATTTGGTGTAACAGGAGCCTCAAGTAACCGTCCATTCTCCAGCCCAGATGATGACAGTGATGAACTTTTACAGATAATGGAGAGACGTGGAGACAACTCAAAATTGAAAAGTGCACCCCAGCTTCTGAATATCAAGTAGAAGGGATGTATCCCCACTGAGTAATCATGTGTTGTCTTGGACTGAGAGGGGGGGGAAAAAGTCTTTTAAAAGCAGGGTTGGAGCTGAGGTATGCATCTTGAACTGGGAAGGTCTCAAGATAAAAAGCTGTCCCCAGAACCGTGCAGTTAAATTGATCTCACTCCCCAAATAGCACTAGGTTGATGAAAGAATTTTGGCTACAGAAGAATGTGATTCTTCCACCTACTTGGCTGTTAAACAGTGAGGATGATGAAATTGCTCTTACATGAGTGGTAGACAAAGCAATCGGGCCAATCACTGTGGAAGAGGGCCACCATCTCCATGTGATGTAGAGGCTGTGGCTGCAGAAAAACTTCCTGCTTCCTGATGTCAGGTTACTGAAGTTGGAAGATAGATTGGTTGGCTAGAACTAGCAAAGTTATAGGTACAGGATACAGAGAAAAACATGTTATAGATGGATGGATAAACAAGAGAAATCCCAGCTAGATTGAGCCTGCAGTCACCTGAGTTGCTATTGTGATATGCTCTTGTTTGTACAGCAGTGTACACATGGTGCTAAAAATCACATTTTTTTAAGAAAAATTAAATATTGAGAGACTCCATTTCCAGGCGATGACAGAAAATGGCCTTTGAGACCCAACCAAGCAGTTTAGAACAGCCCTATCAATACAACCATTTGGTGAGCTGCAGTAACACCCACGGCAGAAATTTGACCTCTGTGAGAGGAACAGGAATTTGGTGAAGCATCAGAAATGCAGATGAACAGTGTACATTTGTTTGTAACACTGTGTGTGACCATGAAACCCATGTCTGTGAATCCACTCCCCTTTCACTGCTCTCTCTGGTGTTGAAGACAGAAAGGAGCTGCTGCATGCAGGCACCTGGGGGTGAAATGCTGGGGTGGTTTGGGACCTGGGTTGGGCAAGGCAGGAACAGGGGACACCCCCCCCCCATTATGGAAACTGGCAGGTGTCTCACAAGGTCTGGGGTAACTTTTATTCTTCCTTTGGGGTTTCCCTCTCTGCTGCTGTCTAGCAGCAAAAGAACCCTTTCCTCCTCCTCTTCTCCACCGCTTTTGCCCATCTCCTGTTTTCCCCTCCTCTCCCTGGCTGCATGTTGGCCCTGCACACACACCTTCAGCCCACCCCTCCCCTCTGAGTGACTCCCCCTTTGGGTGCAGGGACTGGGATGCAATGAGGGCAGTGGCTTCAGCAGATGTTACTGAGCAGGTTCAGCTCCCTCCAGCCTGCCCAGCTGGATGCAACAAAGTCAGACCCTGCACCCTCCCAGGGCCAGTAACCACAGGCTGTTTTCCCAGCCCCCAGGCCAAACTCTGGGCTTTGCTGGCTGCAGTTTGCTCCCCAGGCAGGAGTCTCCAAGCTCGCAGGGTGCGGCTGCAAACAACAGGCTTTGAGGCCAGGACATTTAAACTTTCTTTTTCCCTTTAAAAAAAAAAAAAAAAAAAGAGCAAAGTTGCAGATCCCAGGTCAGCTGGTCCTTGTTCCTCCTCCTCCTCCTGGCTGGGCGGTGTCCGGAGCTGGGAGAGCAACAGCCAGAGCCGCTGCAAGAGCCAGCCTGGGAGCAGGTGGGGGGACCCCAGGGCCTGCCCCACACCTGGGAGAGGGGGGACGAGCGCCAGGAGCTGCTGGAGGAGCAGAGGTGAGGCTGGGGGGCAGCCAGGGGGGGACTGAGGCGGGTTGGTGGGGGGGCTGGGAGATGGGCAGATGGGTTGATGTGTAGGTGGGGGGCTAATGGGGGGCAGGAGAGGGGCAGAGGGGGGTTGATGTGTGGGTGGGGGGTTAATGGGGGCAGGAGAGGGGCAGCTGGGGGGTTAATGGGGGGCAAGTGGGGGTTGATGTGTGGGTGGGGTGCTAATGGGGGGCAGGAGAGGGGCAGAGGGGGGTTAATGTGTGAGTGGGGGGTTAATAGGGAGCAAGTGGGGGTTGATGTGTGGGTGGGGGGTTAATGGGGGCATGAGAGGGGCAAGTGGGGGTTGATGTGTGGGTGGGGGGCTAATGGGGGGCAGGAGAGGGGCAAGTGGGGGTTAATGTGTGGGTGGGGGTTAATGGGGGGCAGGTGTGGGGTGTTGATGTGTGGGTGGGGGGTTAATGGGGGGTAGTAGAGGGGTGGGACTGAGTTATCCAGGAGGTTGGGGGGGCAAACTATTGCAGGGCAAAGGGTTGATTTGGGCAGTGGGGTGGATTAATCTATGGGGAGGAGCTGGGCAGAGGAGGGAGTGTGCAATGGAGCAGAAATCACTGTGCTCAGCAAATGTGGGGTGGGGGCTACCTAACTGTCTCCCACACACAGTGAGGGTGATGGGGAGTTCAGGTTTCCCCAGCACATCATAATTTCTTTAAAATTAATCTTGTGATTTGGGGCTAATTTCATGAGTTGGGGAGGGGCCTTGCTGACACATTATTTTTGAACCATCAAGGCTGCCCCTCTGCACTTTTGATAAAAGCCTCCTCAGTTGGCAAGTCACCAGTGGTTTCCCAACAGCTCAATAAACAGTGAGGCCCCAGTTTCAGGGACAGACAAATCCAGCCCTTGCTGTTGTGTCCAGTTAGGATATTTCTCCAAAGAGGGAGGGAAACTAACCCAGTCCCACTGTCCAGGGCAGCCCCACAGAAACCTACTTGCCCCATCGGTCTGGAACATTGCAGAGAACCTGTTGCTCTGAAATGTTAAAGTAGTGTGGGAGAAAATCCCAAAAGCTCATGCCATAAAATAAATTTTTTAGTCTTTAAGTGCCCCACGACTGCTCCCTTATTTTGCTGGACTAGACTAACACGCCTGCCCCTTTGGAACTAAAATTTGCACGTATTCTTGGGTTGACTTGAAATGTGATGTGCGTCATGGGCCCAGCCTATTTTCCAGGTGTCCCTCTTGGGATGCAGGTAACAAACCACCCTGAATTCTACAGACCTGTGTTTGTGTTATGCCATGATTTCTCTAAAGTAAATTATCCCCCAGAATTTAACAATTCCTCAGGCAATTTTATAATTTCTCCTTTCAGGTACAGACTGATTTCTATCTGAGAGCAGATACAGGCTGGACTTTGATCTTTGGACCGTAACAACAATAAAAGTATACATCAGATGAATTATTACCTTTTGTGGTTCTGACAAGGGATGTTTCATTCTCGGAGTGAGATGAAAAATTATTTTAAAAAAAGAAAAACAAGCTTTTGAAGAACAGAAAACAGAGGATCCTCAGACTGGCTAATGTCATCCAAAGAGGGCTACCAGATAAACAGTCTTGCAGCCACGGAAACTTGTTTTTCCATAGGGCTATGTGTGGCTAGATCTCAGCTTTAGTTTTTGAGTTGGTCAGAGCACCAAGAGAGATGCTACTGTTCAGTGGAAATCAAACCTTGTAATTGAATGAGTAAGGCGAAGCAGACAGAAATACTTAATTACACAGGCTCCTATATTGAAATATTTGCTTGCTGTGAGGGAGAAGAGCCGAGGATTTAAACGCAACTGCAAAAACCAATGAAATAATGCAAACACTGGGAAACGTCTTTCCAGCTTCCATCAGGTAGGTGAGCTTCGGTTACATTTTGTGGTTGTTAGTATTATTTATTTATATTGTGGGATTATCTGGGAGTCCCAGTCATGGTCTGGGTCCCACAGTGCTAGGCGCTGTACAAACAAAGACCAAAGCTTGCTTATTTAGATTCAGATTCTGTTTTCCCTCTGGGCTGTCTGGACCCTTATTGTCCCAATGCTATCAGTTTTTTTCATCTTTTCACCCTCCTCCCCCAAAACAAAAACAAAACAAAAATGTTATAAGCATTTGGACCTTCAGGGAATAAGTAAAGGGGGGGGGTGTTTATTGTTATATTATTGTGGATTACGTGGAGGTTTTTTGGAACTGATGGGGATTGTTTGTAGTGGTAATTATCTGCCTAGGACTAGGACAGCTGTTTTTTTAAAAACGTGTTTTATGTCTTGAAATTGACTTGCAAGCAAATGTCAGTACATCTCAGAGATTGTCGCAGATAAACATTTCTTGCTGTGAAGGTCAATCAGTTAGAAATGGACTTTCAGGGTATCTTTAAACTGAAAAAAGGGGCACAAATATATGGGACTAACAGGAGCAATGTAGATACTCCTCCTTGGACTGCACCCCCAGGCTCTGAAACTCAACAGCGGGGAGGGTCTCAGAGCCCAGGCTCCAACCGGAGTGGGAACATCTACACTGTTTTTAGCCTTGTAGCACAACCCTAAAAACCTGAGGCTCTAAGATGCATTGCTCTGCACATTTTCTTTGCAGTGTAACACATACCCTCAGAGTGATCATAGATTAGTGTTTGAGGGGACCTCTGGAGGTATCTAGTCCAGCCACCTACTCAAAGCAGGACCAACCAACCCCAACTAAGTCATCCCAGCCAGGGCTTTGTCAAGCCAGACCTTCCAAACTCCACGACTGCCCTAGGTAACCCATTCTACTGCTTCACCATCCTTATACTGGAAGTTTTTCTTACTATCCAGTTTAGACCTCTCCCCACTGCAACTTGAGACCATTTTTCCTTGTTCTGTCATCTGCTACCCCTGAGAACAGCCCAGCTCTACCCTCCCAGGAACTCCTGTTTAAAGTAGTTGAAGACAGCTCTCAAATTCCTCCTCATTCATTTCTTCTACATAGTAAGGAAGCCTAGTTCCCTCATCCACTCTTCATAAATCATGTGCTCCAGCCCCTGTAATCATTTTTTGGTTGCCCTCCCCAGTTTGTCAACATCCTTTCTGTATGGGGGCGCTCAAAACTGAACACGGTGTTCCAGATGTGGCCTCACTAGTATCAAACAGAGGGGAATAATCATATCCCTTCATCTCCTGGCAACACTCCTACTGATGTGGCGCAATATGGCATTGGCCTTTTGGCAACAAGAGCACATGGTTCACTCATATCCAGCTTCTTGTCCACTGTCACCCCCAGGTCCTTTTCTGCTGCCCACCCAGTCAGTCTCCAGTCTGTAGCAGTGCATGCAATTCTTCCATCCTAAGACGAGGGCTTTACACATAAGTCACATCAGATGTTCTGTAGGTGGTCATGACTCCATGAAAGTCAATGGACAAAGCCTCCCACTGATTTCTGAGTCAAGCTTTGACGCTCTATATTGTAAATGTACACAAGATGATTTCTAGTTCAGCGCTCAACAAACCTAGGTGCCTGGCCAGCAAGGCACCTGCAGTTTCTAATGTGACACCTAACTCCGTCGCCTCACTGTAGCAGCAGCGTGGCCACGGTGCCTAAAAATAGAGCCGCAGGTTCCTGCAATGGTGCTTGATGGATTTGATGGCATTTCAGCAGTGGAGCTATCCAAGCTAGGCACCTCAGATAAAAACAGGAGCACCTATTTGGGAGGCAATTTTGTCAAGCCCTGTTCTAGTTCATCCTTCTGCAATATATTGGTTTGCTGTTGTGTCTTCATTCTGGAACATTAGTCCATCAGTGTATAATCAGTAATGCTTAATCGTTACACATCAGTGTATAATCAGTAATGCTTAATAATTAATGTATATTAGTTGCAGTGACTTTTGTGTGTAGTGTTTCATGGTAAAAACCAGTGGTTCCTGTTGATGCATTATGAAACTTTCCAAAGTGTTGGTTGCTTCCTACTTGTTCTGATGTATAGCTAGCTAATTACCAGTAGTATAAATATGTGTTGGAAGAAAACAAGCGAGTTGGTTAAATTGTTAATGCAAATAGTTAGTCAGGCTGGTCAATCCAGGATAAAGGTTTCACTGAGTGAACTGTCTGGCCTCTGGAAGTATGGAGATACCAACAGTTTCTGGATATGTTTTAAAATAATGTTTATACCTGTGGTTCCCAACCTTTTTCAGGCTGGGGACCCCTTTTTAACAAAAGAAATCTTTGCAACCCCCATGGCTGATTATGTAATTTGGCCTGTGCCACTCTGGTGGCGCCGCTGGGACAGCCGGTAAGCAGCGCTGCTGCCACCATGGCCCACGCCACTGGGGAGCCGAGTCGCGGTGGCTGTGGCCCCCTGCCCTTGTCCCCGCTGGGGAACCGCCATGGCCCCATCACCTCATCCGGCCCCAGGTGGGGTGAGGCAGCCCTGGCAAGGAGAATCAGGGCTGCAGCTGGATTCCAGTCGTGGTAGAGAGAGGCTCCACGGACTCCCTGCAATATGTCCACAGACCCCTGCGGGTCCCTGGACCCCTCATTGGGAACCACTGGTTTATACTGTGAAACATTACACACAAAAGTCACTGCAACTAATATACAGATAAAAAGGGAACCACTTTAGTAGGACAGTTCCTGAGAATTAATTCTGCTTTGTGGAACTTTTTTCTCTTTGGCAAATATTACTACTGTACACTGTGGAAAAGATACAGAGTGACAAAAAGAAAATCCCTGCTCTTTAATTTTACCACTCTTTTTCTTTTGAAGAGTGTCAGTTTCTTTTTTGCCACCTCAAAGCTTGCTTATTTGGAAAAGCCAGGAAGTGTAGCATGTTAAACTTACAAATGAAAGTAAAACCTAGATATAGTTATTCATTCTCTTGTATGCAGTAGTAAACAAGGAAAAGGAGGAGCAGAGGGATAGGGAAATTCTGAAATTTCAACTGTTTAATTTGTTGAGTTTTTTTTTTAAACCAAAATAAGTGAACCTATCATTTAAAAATGAAACTTGAATTTTAATCAAATTTCATATTGATGGTTCCTCTCAAAAAAACAGAAAATAAATGTAAAATTGCATTTTCTTGTGAAAACTTTCACAGGGCAATGGGTGCAGGGGAGAAGTGGCAGAGAAATTGTATTTGAAAAACACTGTTAGAATATAAACAAGGAGTTCTATGGCACTTAAAGACTAAGAAATTTATTTATTGCATGAAATGGGAATTTTCTCCCACAAAAGCTCATGCAATAAAAAAAATTGTTAGTCTTTAAGTGCCACAGAACTCCCTGTTAGTCTAGTTCAGTAAAACAAACACAGGTATGCCTTTGGATGTTAGAATATAGATATTGAGGCCTGCTTTTAAAGGCCTATGTTTTTTTAGGTATATTTTTATCACTTAGTTGGAGTATAAAGACAAAAATTGAAATCATAGCCTGCTTATCTAAGGGCCAGTCTGGGGCCTTGTACTTGGGTAAAAACAGAAGCACCAGGGCAGCCATAACCTGGGAAGCACGTGATCACATCTGCACATTTCAAATGAATTACATTAAAACAAGGCAGTAGCAGGCCCTTAAGAAAATTCTCCAGTCTAGCACCACCGGGTAATGCAAAGACCCTAGAAAACTTAAAGAAATATTTTTCTCACAGCATTCTGTCTGGTTTTTAAACCCTTATCAGCAGTTGGTGGTTGTAGAATCTACCCTTCATATTGTTTGCTCATTATGGTACCATTTTTCTAATAATTTGTCTTTTTTTTTTTTTTTTTTTGTCTGTCCCATAACTAACTGTAATCACTGAAGGCAGAGGGGTATGATTGGTCAGTGTTATGTTATGCTAGGTTTGGTTAAAGAATTACCTTATAAGATTAAAAAAAAAGAATAGTCAAGATACATGATAAAAACTGAGGTCTAACAGGAAATAAGGGATGCGAAAAGTAAGCGATTTGAAGAGTTAGAACTGGTGCTTGATTAGCCCAATAAACCAGTTGTATTCCCTGCTGCTGGACTCTGTACTTCTGCTGTTTCAGCAAATCAAGAACTGAGGGGGAAAGGAGTGCTGGCCTTAACAGAGGTCAGCCAGCTTCTCTCATGATAGGCCTGGAACTATTAAGAGACTTGTGCGTAGTGACCCTGAGACTTGTGATGCCTAGTTATTAGGAGCCAACAAAATCACAGGAAAAAAGGGTTCTACACATCCTCTGCTAGATGACCAGGTTCCCTATTCAATGAGCAAGGAGACATAAGGGCCCAGGAATGTTATCTACAAAAGTCATTGTGCTCGGTGGGGAGCTCCTGAGATAGCTAATCAGAGATTAGAAAAAGGGGGTGCACTTAGGTTGACTAGGTAGCAAATGTGAAAAATCAGGATGAAGTGGTATATAATAGGCTCCTATATAAGACAAAGCCCTGAATATCAGGACCGTCCCTATAAAATCAGGACATCTGGCCACCTTAGGTGTCCCAAAGGTGAGTTACCCAAGTCTGGGCTGCAACGGAGTGTCCACCTCTGCTTGAAATTTGCTATGGGAACTCCTCTCTTGGAGTCCCATGATGTGTCTCCTACCTCGGGTCCTCTGAAGATTTTGTTAGGAGACTGTTTCAATCCAAACAAAATGGCTAGAGAGGAGGAGGCCTCATAACTTATAGCGCAGTGGTTAGAGCACTCACTTGGGCTGATGTGAGGCTGCCTCAGCCTCCGCTGTTGAAACTGTTCCACTTTGGAGAGTGGAGACTGGACAGTAGAGAAAGAGAGTGAGACAGATTCTGTAGCCCAGTGATTAGGGCAGTCAATTGGGAGGTGGGAAAGCAAGTCCAGTCCTTTATCACTAATGACTCTCACTGGGATTTATGCACACAAGTACTTTTGTGGATCTGGGCCATCAAGCTTAGCTAATTCCTAATTCTGTTGAATGTAGCACAGATACGCTTCCTTGATAACCAACTCTGGGGATATGCCATCAATGATGGTGCTGTAAAAACTCAGGCTCAGGATCTCCACATGTGTCCCTTGAGCTGTTGATGTGCTGTACATGTGTTTAGTTGTAACTTGGTCCTTATGTTCACTGATTTATTTTTTCCCTCTTATGTTGTCTTCATTAAGTTACAATGAAAATGAAAGCATCTGCTTGCTTCCATGGCTCCAGAACAAGCATCTGTCTACCTCGTTTCATCATTTTCTTCATTGTTTTGCCTGTTCGCTACTTGGAGCCAGGTAGACCATCTCACTCATTCAGTGGTCTTTTATTTTTTATTTATCTATTCTGTTGTTTAGCTCTTACGATTCATGTATGGACAAAGTTATACGCTAATTTCACAAGCATTAGACTAGAAGAACATCACTTTTGTCTATTCAGTTATGTCTCTTGATGAAAGCCTAGAAGCACTGATGTGCAAAAATACTCTGAGGTGGAGAAAAAGTCATGGGAAGACTGGTTCCCAACCTTTTCAGTAACACAGCACACTTCAGTAAGACAGACAATTCCACAGCACACCCACTTTTTTCAGATTGATTGATTACTCATAAACATCACATTTACTCAGGTTATGGTCTTACTAGAGAGATTTACAACATAGTGCATACAACAACCTAAAGAAGGATCAAATGAATTAAGGTTTCAAATCTACCGGGGAAAAAAATGCATGTTATCTCAATTTTATTCTTTGGCCACCTGTGTTAGAATGTTCACATGTTAGAATTGAAAGACCGATACCTCATTGTTAATTTGATGATTAATTTTCATGAGTTTTGAGATGTGATTTTGATTGGGTAAAATATTGTTTAAGATGAAACTATGTTTTACGTTGATTTTCATTACCTTTGTACAAAATTTCACAACACACTCATACAGTTCTCACGGCTCACTGTAGTGCACTGGTTTAAAGCACTGCACTAGAAAACCACAATAATTCCTTCTTCCTATTAGCTAGAACTTCAGAACCTCAAGCTCAGATTTGGGGGCATGTTGAGGTCTGTAGGCAGATTCCAAGAAAAAAGTAAGTTGGGCAAGAAAAAAGAGAGGACACAATTAAAAAACTACAAGAAATAAATAGTTGCAAAGGGGCAGCTGTGTTTAATCTAGAAATAAATAGTTATGGTGCTGCTGCGTGTCCACATTACCTCATCAAACAACCTGAAGTCTGTCCCTTATCTCTTCACATCTGGGTGCCACTATGGACTGGATGGTGGCTCTGTAATGATAGTTTGGGAAGACTTTGTTGTTGAGTTATTCTGGACACATAAATAGCATTGCCTGTCACAGAAGAGTAAGGTCCAGTGACTTTAAAGTTCCTCTCATTTTGTCTCTGATATGAGAAAAATGTGATTTTTCAGTAGCGGAGGAATAGAGCCGGTGATGTGTTTGTAGCTATCCACAGAGGGCAGAAAAAATGACATTTGTTCAGATCAGATGAGCCGGCTAGGCCAGTGGTTTTCAAACTTTTTTCTCGGCACCCAATTGAAAAAAATCATTTATACTCACAACCCAATAATACATCTTTGAGAAATGCATTCTAGTCTACCAGCAGCAAGGGGCACCACATCTGCGACAGAGTACTGGGTCACCTTGCTTCTGGACAAATGCAATAGCAAATCCTCAGTTTTCCACTCCTTGTATATGTTGGTGACAAATATTTGCCAGTCTCAGAGTTGCTTTGCCTTTTGGAGAGTGAGGATGTTAATACTTACTTGGGTGACAATTAATTCAGTTGTCAAGTGATTACAAAACACTCTTGGTTCACCCTGCCAAGTCAGACACAAACTCTAATAGCAATTAAATAGTTTGGTTTCAAAGCATGAAGCCCTGTGGTATAAGTTTGGGGTGGAGCCTCCCTCCCTATTTGTTTTTGCTTTGTCTCTGCAGAAAAAGCATTATAGTTGAGTTTTAAGAACAAGTCAGTTGAGGGAAGATGAAACTTGGACATGCTTTGAGAAAATGAGCATGAATTACCATCAGGCACCGAAAAGCCATGGCCAGTTCCAAGCTGCCATGGCTGTGTATGTAGATGTCAGAAGAGGTGAAAAATTCAGCTTGAAACAGAAATCAAGGTGCTTCACCAACAGTATGAGGCCAGCTCTGTGCCAAATGTCACTGTTTTTATTTTTAACAACTGCACAAAGATCAAATTCTCAATTTTCTAATGTTTATTTTCTGTGTGTCATGATAACATTTCACAGCCCAGTTCACAGTCATTGGACCAGGTCATCCCCTCACTGCCCTTGTGGGTGAGGACATTGAGTTACCCTGTCATCTCTCCCCACCAATGAATGCTGAGAATATGGAAGTGAGATGGTTCCGGTTGCGTTTCGCTTCACTTGTGCATCTGTATCGTGATGGAAAGGATCAGACTGAATATCAGCTACCAGAATATGCAGGAAGGACAGAGTTTCTGAAAGATGGCATCAGAAATGGAAGTGTCGCCTTGAGGTTACGCAATATCAGCCCCTCAGATGAGGGACAATACACGTGCTTCTTTCAATCAACTTCCTTTTTTAAAGATGCCCTATTGGAACTGAAGATAGCAGGTCAGTGGCTTGTGCTTGGTGTTTCCTTTAGTGAGAGTGTCTGTTCTTTTTTTTGACTTGTACTTCAGTATTCAAAAAGCTGGAAGCATTTGTCGTGTGTGTCTCTAAATCTTAAGGTATTTTTTTAAACTTACTTTTGGTTCCTCTGAGAGAGGTGCATCCTCCTGGTAATCCATGAGATAGTTCCTAGAGCTTGAGAACCCAAGAACAGCCAACGGAGCCAGACGAATATGCAAATCACAAGGCCCAGTTCCTCATAAAACTTCTCTGACCAGCCAGCATTGTTTCAGTCTTTCACTTATTCAGCCAGACCCACTTTTCTCTCAGCGTTCCAAGCACTGGCAGAAATGGAAAAAGCAGGGAGACGACTAGATAATCATCCAGCGAAAAGGTGATGTGCAGACAGAGGTAAAAAGCAAAGTAGTGGAGAGTCTGTTAATCAACATATCTCCTGTTACAGTTAAATCCCCAGTTTTTACATACACACTGAGGACCCAATCCAAAGCCCTTAGAAATCAACAGGAGGTTTTTCAATGTCTTTATAGGCAGTTGCGACATCTTCAGCAAGCTTTGGTAGAAGCCTTGAGTCAGAAGCAGTGAAAAGAGTTTAATCTTATAGGTTGCTTTTGCTAGGTGAGAAGAAAATTTCCAACTATGCTATAGGAACCAGTTTACCCATGAGAAGCAACAGAGATGAGCCATTGATTCTGATTATCAAGGCCACTGAAAAAGCTGTTGAAATCAGCAAGGATACCTTCCTGAATACATCAGACACTCAGTCACAGACACTTTTCCCATCACAGTCTCTCACTCAACTGCTACAGATCTAGGGAAACTGTGAACTCAGGATGAGTGTAGTTGTCTCATCAGCACTTTCTCAACTACTTACCCCTGAAATGGGTTTGAAGATGGGCACGGATGGATTAGATTGTCATTAGTGTAAGACTCCCATTATGAAGAGAGTCTAATTTGGTCATCTCTGACTGACACTACACTTTCCAAAGAGTGCACGGAGATAAACAGCCCCCATATGTTTTTCATCATCCACAAGCATGTGTTGGCCACAATGCTCTCAGCACATCCTAAACATCTTCTAGCAACAGTGAATGGCAGTAAAGGGACATCTACCTTGCAGCCAGAGTGTGAACAGGTCAAGTGGGTTTTCCCACGTAACTGTACTTGAGCTAAGTGGCTAAAAAATAGAAGTGAGGGTGCCAGGTCCTGGGCTTCAGAGCCTGGAGAACATACTTGCTTGAGCAACTGGCAGTGAAGTTCACATTATGGCATCTTCACTTTTATTTTGAGTGAGCCAGCTAGAGTACAGTTAGTGCTGATGTTTCTATGTGAGGTGCTCCACACACCCATAACTTCAGAGTAGACATAGCCTAAGAAATGACTGCTCCTATCTTCTCCTGTTCATAAGCCAGGCAGATGCATTTTTATGACTTGAGTAATGCTCTATGTGCTATGTGGGACATGGGGCCTTCACCACTGCCTAGCATCTTTGAGGGCTTCTTGCTTCAGTCTTAACTTTTTCCTAAGTCACTTTGATGGCTTTCAGTTCTGTTTTGTGTTGTGTATTTCCAGGCACTTGTTGTGTTGAACATTTAAATACTTAGTCTGTGTGCTGAATGTTGACACCCATTAAAACATAAAATAAAAGGATATGATGGGAGAGAGAATATCTCTTACTGGACCAGCTTCTTTTGGGAAGAGAGACAAACTTTGGCGTGTAGACAGAACTCCTCTTCAAGGTTGGGAAACTAACTCACAGTGTTGCATCCTGCATTTAGCTGAAACACTCTGTATTAGTTTCCCAGACCTGAAAAGGAAGTCCTTGTAACGTTGAAAGTTTCTCTCTCTCCCTAACAGAAACTGATCCAATAAAAGAGAATACCTCAACCATCTGTCCTCTGTCTGATATCCCAGGACCTATATGACTGGAACAGCACTGCACAATATAAAACAAAATTTTATCCCATTCTCTTCCAGCTCTAGGTACAGGTCCTCACATCTCCATTGAGGGGTATCAGGATGGCGGGATCCGAGTGGTGTGCCGATCTACTGGGTGGTACCCAGCACCTGAGGTTTTCTGGAGAGATCTCACTGGACAGCATTTACCATCACTGTCTGAAACAAAATCCCAGCAGGACAATGGCCTGTTTGAAACACAAACTTCTATTGTAATAACAGAAACCTCAAACCGGAACATCTCCTGTTACATTAGGAACAGTCTCCTCCAACAAGAAAGGGAATCAGAAATTTATATAGCAGGTCAGTTACCGTCCGAGTTGCAATGTGACAATCAACACATACATATATGCAAACGGTAAATGTTAAAATGTCTATAACAATGAAAGTTACCCAAAACCCACTAAGCACTAAGATATATGCAAATGAATAGACAATGGTATGCAATATTCAAAAAGCCTTTCAATACAGTCAGCCCTTTATATGAATATGTAAATACCACATTGCTCAGTCCTTAACCAGTCTTTACTCTGCCACTGCAGATAAACACCGTGCATTGAACAAACATGTTTTTATATCATGTTCTGGTACTTTTGATATTTTTTAGTTAAAATGGTGCCTGATTCCATCCTACCTTGTTATATCCTCACAGCTGCACAGCAGCAGATTTTGGGGTGTCCCAGGTTGGCTGTGCACTGGAGGAAAAATCACAGAGGCAGAGTCAGTGTATATTCTTAGTGCAGCATGTTTTGTTTTATGCTACATGCACCAGTCCTTGACATGAAGTGGTCACAAACAGCATGCAGGTGTAATCTTCTGTCAGGAATTTCAGCTCAGACATATGAATGACCAGATTGGGTCAGAACAATGGTCCATCTAGACCAGGATCCTGAATTCTGACAGTGGCCAATGCCAGGTGCTTCAGAGGGGATGAACGGAAAAGGCAATCACCAAGCAGTCCATCCTCGTTCCTAGCTTCTGGCAAACAGAGGGCCAATCTCCAGCCACCCAACTCTGAAGGCAGTGCAGAAGTAAGATGGCAATATCATGACCCCTCTACACCAGCCTTGTAGTCCCTGTTGAATCAGGGCCTCTAGTTTGAGGAAACACTGTATGCTTTTAGCTTATAACAGAGTAAAGGGTAAAAGTGTGTAAAAGACCAGATTTGGGGGAGACCCGATTTCCCTGTCCGTGATGCATTTTTCATGGCCATGAATTTGGTAGGGCTCTAATCATGATGCCACTTGGTTGTTTGAGTCCCTGTTTGCCAGCGAGACTCCAATGCAGATACTTGGCACCAATGTTCCCTCTAAGGGGAGAGGGCAGCTGAGCAACTCCTGTTGCTCACTGCGCTCCCCCCCCTGGGGCCCGCTGCTCAGCCCCCCCCTGCTCCTGGTGGCCCCCCCGTTTCTGGCATCACTCCCCGCTCCCTGCAGCAGCCCCCCCGCTCCCACTCACCCCCCGCTCCTGGGATCACCCCCCTGCTCCCATTCGCGCCCCCCCCCGCTCCTGACAGCCCCCCCCCCCCCGGCATCGCCCCCCCCCCAGCCCTCACAAACTTACCTTGCGGCTGGACTGGAGCGGCAGGGCCCAGCCCTAACTCCTGGGCCAGAGAACCTCTACAGAGCATGCTCAGATTTTCTGGGCATGCTCCGTTAGAGCTTCTCTGGGCGGGAGTTTTCAAAACTCCCTGCTTCATAGGAGCTCTGCTGAAGGACTCTGGCTGCCGGCAGTGTGCTGCCCGCAGCCTTCCCTGCGCTGGCGGCTGCGGCAGGCTGCGCTGCAGCGCACCAGCGCAGCTTACAGGGAACATTGCTTGGCACCTTTCTTGTATTTGTTCATATCTTCTCTCCCTCCCAAGATCCTGCAGATGCTCCACAACGTTCTGCCACTTCTTCCTTTACAGAACTCCTGCTGCTGCTTGAGGAAGCAGTTCTCTTGAGTCAATTACATTTCAAATATAATTAAGCCTTTTATTACTGCTTTTTGGCACACATAAGGAGGCTCTGTTTCATTTGAGAAAACCATTCAGGCAAGCCACTAATTTGTTGTTCTTCTCTCATTTAAAGATTTGCTCTCTCTCATCACCATTCTACCTCTACTGCTTTCTGGGTAAATCTTTTGAGTCTTTCTTTGATTTCTCCTTTCTCTTATGCTATCTTGGACTGGGTTACACATTCAGCCATCACCTGTTGTTGTGACCAGATGGGTTTCTACCCTTCCTGACTCCTCACATATTTTGATGTTGTATCCTTCATTGACCATTGCTTCCACCACACAAAGAAAGGGTTTCCCTCCATCACTTCATGGGATGTACATCCTGTTTTGTGTCTCGATTGACATTCATTGCTCTCTGCATCATCAGCTTTCTTCTTTGAATGCCATCTTTTTCCTCTCTGCTAGATTCCACTTGATCACCCCATCAGTGTACCGTACTACTAACGTGTTGATGACTCAGAACAAAATATTCTTTGCCTTCAGAGTAGTTTAAATTTTGTGTTTAGTATTGTTTCCAACCATTTGTTTTTGACTTCCTTATGTTATACTTCATTCTTGGGCGTTTATAGGGGCCATGCTGAGAGATACCTGGGGTAATGATCCAGAATTCTCTCGAAAGAGCCCCCTTTTGATTTGGACCTCATCAATGAGAGTCTCTTCTTGGCAGGGTTGTGTGTTCCAGTTAATCATTCATTTCTGCAGAAAGAAAATGATCCCAAGACGAATCTTGCACATTTTCCATGTCTCAGAGATCCACAAATGTGTGACTGTCCTGTGCGTTTTGGTAGACTGATGTAGCCCACAGAGCTGGCTAATCATAATTATATTCAGCTGTAACACAAGGATTAAACTCACAGACTCTAAGGTCAGAAGGGACCAACATGATAGTCTAGTCTGACCTTCTGCGCAATGTAGGCCACAAAATCTCACTCACCCACTTCTGCAATAACTCTCTACCCTATGACTAAGTTATCCATGTGGGGCATCTGCTGTTCAAACACTGAAATTTTTCCATGTAGAGAGGCATAGCAAGTGGGTAGGAATTTCAGCCATGATCCAAGCATGCTATCTCATCCTCCTGCTTTCTAGGTTTTCATTCCTCTCACTTCCTCATCTATTTCTTTCTCTGATATTTCTGGGTATTCCTCTATTGTGGTTTTTCCTCATATTTTCCAGTGACTGTGATGTTGTCATCATCACCCTGTTGTTGTTGTTGTTGTTGTTGTTGTTAATGCTTGTTCAATTTTTTTTTTTCCCCCCCAGAACCTATTTTCCCGAAGGCATCTTCTTGGATATCAGTTCTGTGCGTGATTGTGGTTATTCAGTTTGTTTGTGTTGGCCTCTTAATTTATTTCCTTAAAACAAAAGGTAATACATTGAACAAGGACATAAACTATAAAGAAACGCTCTCCTAATAAATAACTTTGTTTCAATGTCCAAAAGGGCAGCTGTGTTAGTTTAGTTCAATAAAACAAACAAACAAGAAGTCCTGTGGCACTTAGAGACTAACAAATATATTTATTGCATGGAATTTTCTTCCATGATAGCTCATGCAATAAATAAATTTCTTAGTCTTTAAGTGCCACAGGACTCCTTGTTTGTTTGTTTTTTCTATGGTATCTAATGATGATGACTCTATAGTTAAGGTTGTTAACTTTCAAATTATTTACTAGTCAGGTTTTCTTTCCCTCTCTAAAATCTGAACACAGAGATAAAATTATAGGCCTACAGCAAAGGGAGATTTATTTTCCCCCTGCAGAATTTGAAGTGATTTGAACAAAGGGTTCGCACTTTATAGGGTTGGCAGGAGCCTCATGAGGTCCTCTACTTCAACACCAGGCTAAAAGCAGGCGTACTCCAACTAAATCATCACAGCCAGGGTTTTGTCTAACCGGGCCTTAAATGTTTCCAATGATGGAGATTCCACCACCTCCCTAGGTAACCCATTCCAATGCTTCACCACCCTTATAACACCTTAAATATGAGACTGTTCATCAGAGCTGCTTTTTTTTTCCCCTGAAGAAATGTTAAAAGAAAAACTTAAAAATTTAATTTGTTGGACTCCCCAGCTGAGATCTAGGGTGCAGAACCAAAACACAATGATATAACGTGAAATATGCAACACAGCTAAGACCTAAGTTGTCATGAGTCATCACTGAAACGAATGGCTGTGGTTTTGGGTGAGGAATCCTGAGGGGTAATTCTTGGCTGCAGAATTCGACCCATCTCTTGGTGGTGCTCCTAACCTCCTCTTCTAGTCACACACCGATTCCTCTGGCTTAAGTTTTTAGTGATAGTTTCCACCTAGGCTAGCTGACATGTGGATTAGAGCAATAGTTCTGCTTTCATTCATACTGGCATTTCAGTGCGGATTCAGGGTAAATCCTCCTATCCCTTCCCATAATTCCCTGTGTGCCCTGAAGGACAGAAGTTCTCCCAAAGATCACTGGAAAAGAATCGTGGATTGGCTCAGCATAGTATAGCCCAAAGAACCATGAGATATGGCCCTAGAAGTCCCAGTGTTGCACATAGGTGAGTGTGACAATAGTGAGGACACAGTAACTTTGCTTATGGGTTTGCAGTGTGGCCATTGACCTGGGCTGGGTGTCAGACCTAGGTGCCAGTCACTCCATTTAACTGCTAAGAAGTCTCATTCTGCAAACTCCTGGAGCCTGGTTTTAAGATCTGAGGGCTCCCACTTCCAGCTGAAGTTAAAGGTTACTGTAGAGGCTGAGATCTTCTGAAAAATCAGCCATAAAATGTGGCCTCTTTGGCATATTATGAACTCAGGAACCCAAACAGAGCCCTCAGACAGTGAACAATTTCACTAGGCACTGGTTTTGTGGCTCCTTGAGCAAAGAGGTCTGGGCCCCATCATGGATCTACCCCATCTTTGCCTGTTCCTCTATGTTTGGAGCAGTCATTCTGTCTTGCCTGTAGCAAATTCAGGGACATACTGTTAGGTTGCTCTGCCAGGGTGCACCAGTGCAGTCCTCGTCTCACACAAAGTGCAAATAGTTTGCAAAGCCATGGGTTTGTTTTGACTGTAAAAGGTAGTGCGGATCCACAGGGAAAAGAAATGTAATTATCATTAATAATAATAATGTATCTTTATTTCTGCTTATTTTTTTTTAGAGAAACGGACCGAAAAACACAGTAAGTGTTATTCCCTCTCCTGTCATAAGTAAAGTTGTGTGTGTACAGCTGTATGTCCAGAATGGTTTTTACTGTAATTTTAAAAGGTTTTATGAGGATAGTTTTATATTAAGGCTGTGGAATTTTGCAATAAAAGGGAAGTGCAAAGTAGTGTTGAGAGCCAGACGTAAATTTTGACTATAAAGGACACAGTCCTTTCACTGTGGATCCATGGGGAAAAGAAACATAGTGATAATGGTAATTAATAAATAATGTGTCTTTATTTCTGCTTATGTTTAGTGAAGAAGGCTGAAGAACGCAGTAAGTATTGTTCCCTCACCTTGCACAAGTAAAATCATTGTGTGTAGCTGTATCCTCAGAATGGTTTTTACTTTAATCGTTAAAGGTGTTGTGGAGTGGGTTAATATTAAACGTGGAATTTCACATCAAAAGAAAATTGAAAGGAAAATAGTTCTATATGACTAACACCAGGGAAGCTGAATAGAAATGACTCTTCAGCCCTAATTTTGGTACTGACAATTTAATGTAATAAAGGCAAGAGATTTAACGTATGAAATAACAGGAAAAGCTAAGGCCCAGATTCAAGAAAGCACTTACTGCAAGTATTTAAGTCTCTCCCTATTTCGGGGAGAATTTAAATACATACATAACTTTAGGCAAGTGCTTTTGTCCCATTGATGTCAATGGGACTTTAGATCATATGAAAATAAAACACAGTAAGTCCCCTAGTGAGGACATGAGGCACTGAAGTTGGAAAGTTATATCGCTAGGGGTCAAAGATGCAATAAATGCATAAAGCTTGTCATCAAAATATTAATATTAACTTTATTCCCTATTGTTTCAAAGCTTTGAAAATAATGAGATCAGATCTGTTCCACCCTGTCTGGATACAGAGCTCATTAAACTCAGTAGTATCTTTCCCTTCTCTCTTCTGAGATTTGGAATCAAGTCCATGAAATACAATTAAGAATGTGCCATGAAGAAGTTAGAGAAGCATTAGCCCTTAAATAAAAGGGGCGGTTGTTTTTTGTTTGTTTGTTTTAAAGATACACTAACGTTACCACTTAACTTGGAAATTTCTGTAAACTGGCTATTAATTGTGTGGGGTGTCAGACTCACGGCAGCTTCTGCCTGGGCTGTACCTGAGAGCTCTCTGTGGCAGCAGTGAACAGCAAAGACAGGCTGCCCCAGGCAGAGCAGTGCTAAGGATGCTTGTGACTCTAATCATGTGAGTGAATCAGAGCACAGGAGGGCAAAGGAGGCACTTCAGCCAATCCCAGCTCAGCTCTGCTGTGGCCTGTCAACCAATCAGAGTCCCAGTCACAGCAGGCTGGGCCAGGTTCCCAAAGAGCCACTGCATGACCCTCCACCTCTTCACTGTCTGTGAGCATGCTACTCTGATTAATTGCACATTAAATGAATCTCAAATAAGAAAAGAAAAAGTGGCTGGGGTCCACGTGGGAATGAGCCACTCAAAGGCTATCCAGGACTGAGCCAACCAAAGGCCACCGTGCTGAATGACTGACAGTAAGTGGGTAGGGACGGGGATAGGAGGCAGGAACCCAGCCTGCCTGTGGCTGTGACTGAGACTGATTGCCTGCCACCATGCAGTAGGGGAATTGGAAAGAGAAGGTGAAGGAGGATCCAGGAGCAGTCAAGTAGGGGAAGGGGAGTCTGGGACCTGCATGGTAGGAGAAGGGGGGGGGGGGGTCAAGGAGCCAGTGTGGCAAAGAGGAACCCACAGAGTAGGGAAAAAGGAAGGTGTGGGAGAGCCTGCAGGGTTGAGGAGGAGGAAGGGGAGCCCATGCCACGTGAACGTGGCAGGGGAAAGGGTTGGGAAACCCATGTGGATACCTGGCCCATGACAGGTGTCCTGCCCTCCAATGTGGCCCCCCAGATTGCCTGAGTTTGTCATCCCTGGTGTAGCCTTTGATAGAGAACTGCTCGTGCACACTATAGGTACTTCTGAAATGTATTTCGTGGTAGTCTTTTAGTATAATTGATAATTACAGGTGTTTGGAAGGTGTGCTCGACAGCTTAGCCTGTGAAAATTAGTTCCCAAACAAAAAGTCAAAACATCTAAAACAAAACCAAAAGAGGGACAAAAAATTCTAAAAGTTTTGATACAAAAATGCTGTGGAAATGGGAGATTTCAATGTTTTTTGTTTTCAAAATAAAATGAAAATTGTCATTCAATTTGTCATTCCAGCATAAAATGTTTTTCTTTGTTTAAAAGGAAAAATTAAAAGACAAAGTGACATTTTAAATTAAAGTGAAACAAACTCTCATTTCTAAATATTGATTTGAATTATTTTGTTTTGACATTCCCCTACCAAAAGATTTTCTATGGGAACTATTTTTCTTCCAAAAATGACCACATCTATTAAATATTTTTGTATAAAATATTTTTACACATTTTTTAACCAAATAACTTTCCTCTTTTTTCCCTACGCATACCTCATTCTTTATAATATTGATGCTTCCTAAGGCAATGTTAGTTCAACTGAGTGCTTACTTGTTGTTGTTTGATTGCAGGGTGGAAAGAATGCCTTACGGATGCAGGTAATAAATAATCATATTTCACCAGTGTCTAAATCCTATCTCCCCTAATGGTTCCTAACATTCTGTTCAGTTGTTTTGACTGTTGATGCACTTTCAGTGGATATTTTCAGAATAGGAATGACAATTTTGGTGGGATGTATTCCTGAAGATTTAATCACATGGCAGTCTTTAATTAAAAGATTAATCTTTAATTTCTGGACATCTTTTCTTTTTTTTTTTTTAATTCAAGACCACACACTCTCACTTTCTCTCTCCAACATAACCATTCTGTTCTTTCTCGTCTTCCTACCTGAGAGGATTGCAGTTCTTGAAATTATCTTTGATCCCAGCTTCAGGATAAGAAAGCAGAGGCTTGGACACTGGCATCTCTCTTCTGGTTGGAAAATGGGGGTTAGTGGGTGGGAAATACATTTCTAAAGAAAAGGAAATGCTTTTGTTTTGAAGCATTTAAATTTTTTCTTTTATGATTTTAGGACAGATTTTGTCATTTCTTTCATTTAGAAATGGTCAGAATTGATCATTTTATATATGTATTAAACTTTTTAGGTGAAGGAGAAGTTAAAATATTTAGATATGTTTGTTGTTGTTTTAATTAGTTATATATTAATATATTAAATTAATGATTGATGTGGATTTATCATTCAGCTGTTCTTCCTTCCTCTAATAGACAGTCAGGAGGAAGGAGGTAAATTGGGTCAGGCTCCACCTGGGCTGGATTCTGTCAGTGACGTGATCAAACCCTCCACCAGGGCTGAGCTCTTCTCCTAACACTGATTCTCTCTCTCCACTAGTCAATGTAACTCTGAATCCAGAGACTGCAAATCCCCACCTCATCATCTCTGCAGATCGGAAAAGTGTGAGACTGGAATACAAAGACCAAGACCTGCCCCCCATTCCGGAAGGATTCAGTTATTCTCCCTGTGTGCTGGCCTGTGAGGGATTCACCTCTGGGAGACATTACTGGGGGGTGGAAGTTGGGCGCAGTGGAGGTTGGGCTGTGGGAGTGGCTGCAGAGTCTGTGAAGAAGAAGGAAGAAATGGTGAACCTTAAGCCAGAGGAGGGAGTCTGGGCTATCGAGCGACAGTGGTGGGGTAAGTTCTGGGGTCTCACTAGCCCTGGGACACCCCTGCCCCTAAGTCAGAGACTTGAGAAGATTCGGATTTTTGTGGACTATGATGCAGGGCTGGTGGAGTTTTTTTATGCTGATCATGGTGATTCATTTTTCTCTTTCCCCCCGGCCTCTTTCAAGGGAGAGAAAATTTATCCTTTCTTCCGGGTTGGGGGCGCAGGAGCCCACCTCAGACTGTGTCCCTGAGAAAAGGATAAATTATTCACTTGGACTCGTTCTTATGACTTGAGACTTTTATTCTGTTCATAAAGCTCACTCTTTGTTCTTTTTTTTAGCCTTTCACTGATTTCTTGTAAATAAAGACACTTTGAAACAATGAATGCATTTTATGCCCCCCTCCTTTTGTTAATTATTTTAGCTGCACTTTTTTGGAGAGTGGCGGGAGGAAGGGATTATTCACCAGTAGACATTTAGGCCATTAAACTGTCAGGTGAGGCCTGGTTTACATTATCGAGTTAGTTTGAGGCAAGACAGATTACAAATTACAAGCAAGCAAGCTAGGGACATGTTTGCACTAAAACTTCATTTTTGCAGATGTTACTGCCTCACTGCACCAGTTTAATAATTCCATCCCCACAAGATGTGGACTGAAGGTGAATGCAATTGTACCTGGCACTGGGTGGCAGCTGGCTTAAGCCCAACTGACTGGTGCCATAACCTGTACCCAAGAGGTCTCATGGTGCTTATTACCAGAAAACTAGTTACTCACTTCATAGTGATGTTCTTGCGTGAGGTATGGATGGGCAATATAAATATGTGCTGGAAGATATTCTTTAAAACGTGGCTGTCATGCAAGACTTCCATTACTCGCCGGTTGCAAAGGAATGTGATTCTTCCACTTCCTTGGATGGTACAGGGAGAGGAAAATGAAATCACATTTACATGAAAGGTAGACAAAGCCATCAGGCCAGTCACCGGACGATGGCCACTTTCTCCATGGTAGATGGAAGTAGTGGTTGCAGAAAAGCTTCCTGCTTTCCAACATGACATCATTGTGAAGTTTGAAAGACATCACCAGACAGAAAGCCAGCTTGGCATCCATTGCTGGGAGGATACAAGAGAACCATACTTCTCTATGGCAAAGAAAAGTGGAGCCTTCAAGCCAAGGAACTTGAAAGTTCTCAGAAATTACAGATGGAAAAACTACTGAGTGGGACTTAGGCTTCCTGCTGACATTTATCTTTACTGTTTTGTTTAGAACCTTTCCTAACTCTGTTATACTCACTAGACATCACTTCATCCTACAGTCTATGAGAAGATACATATTTTTTGTTTTATAACCATCTCTGTGCTGCACATTATTGAAGTGTGAGTTCTCAGCTAACCTAGAAGGTTGGCGCTCTGTACTGGATCTTTAAAAGAGCAGTAAACTTCATATATGTGTGTGAATGCTATAATCAGAAACACTTTAAGGCAGGTGGCTTTAGGGCCACTCATGGGGCACTAGGGTCATTTTGCAAGGTAATCAAGGATGGTGGAAGCCAGGGAGAAGCAATTGTGCCAGGCTCAAGCTCCCGGTGTGAGACCTAAACCATGGCTTCCTAGTACAGAGACACCCAAGGCAGCGGGGCAAGTGGTGACACAGCCCCACATTGGTCTGGGTTGAACTTCACTGCATCACAATGTCAAAGTACCAGCTGCTGGGTCTAGTTACCAGATGCCAAAAGGGCCTCATGTGCCCCCATTTCCCTTTATTGTTTTCCAATTTTCACCATCTTCTGATGGATGCCTAGAACATTCTGATTTTTCCTTCTCCCGTGCAACAAAATTACAGCTAGTCCTCACTTAGTGACCTACTCGTTTAGTGACCCCTCAGAGTTATGACCGGCTCTCTGATGAGTTGGTGGTATGGCGATGTACAAGAACTCACATCAACTCTCTCAGATTACCTATATTTACAGTACACTATGCAAACTAAGTTCAGTACATTAGAGCTTAAAACATTTAAAATATATATTAAAAATGTTATAAATGATGCAAAGGTGACATTAAAACTATCTACCGATGGTTGAAAAACCCACTACCAGTAAAGTACATTATGCCTGAAATACCGGTAAGGGCTGCTTCTCGTTTAGTGACCAATTCATTTATCAACCAGGTTTCAGGAACGGAACCTGGTCACTAAGTGAGGACTACCTGTATTACATCTCCAACAGACAAATGTGCGTGAGTTGAGAGCAGGACCTCACTTTTCTTGGCCACAACTAAATCAAAACATACCTAGTACTCAGCATTTTTGGTCAACAGAGCTAGAAGCCCTTTACAAAATGTTGTTATTCCTCTACGGCAATATTAAAAAGAACCCATCTCTCCAGGTTTCTGCAGGAAGCAGCCAAATGAGGAACAAAGGCCAGCATGGATTTCCCTTGCTGATAGCTTAGTTAGTGGTTGGTCCTGCTTTGAGTAAGCACACGACTAGCAGAACTCGCTTGTTCCATTACCTATGCCACATCTCCTTTGGTCTTGTCTGCCTGTGACTCCCATGAGCTGTGCTCACTTTCCTGCATGGGGATGGACAGCGGGAGGCCATCGGGCCTATTGGGTTTCCTCACCATCTCAGGGATTTCGGGGCCTAGGTTATCTGTCAACATATTCGTTTCCTCCTCCATGAAACGGTCACTGTTGCAACGTTTTCTCCAAGGGCCGTTAAAGCATGGAGCCAAAACAATTTCCGAAGGCTTCACGGGGGTGGTGAAGGCATCCATGTTTCACATGAGCTGTGAACCATGCAGTCTCATGCGCCAGCCAGGGGTTCTTCAGCTTTAAATGCCTGAGACTTGGGGGGTGGGGGGGCAACGTCGGCTGTAGCCAACCGTCAAGGCCCAGAGATTAGGCATGGGGTTCCACCCATTCTGATTGGTTCACCTTGCCCCATTGGGGTGATCTAAACCCTTTTCCTATTGGTGGAGGGTCACATGGCCCTCTTCTGGGGCAGTCTGCCTTGTCACGTGTCTTTCTGGGAGCATTCCTGCTCTCAGGGCAGAACCCACTCCTATTGGAGGGGAGATGTTCTGGTAGGGGTCACACCACCCGCTTCCAGTCAAGTCACCACCTTGAGCTGGAAGTCACAACCGGGGGCAAGACCAGATATCGGGTGACTGGCTGGGGGTCGAACATCTGGTGTCAGGCAGAGGAGAAGACTTACGGCAGAAAGGGGGCACGGTTACAGTTTGTTTGAAGGTAGCCTCCTTGTACTGAAAGACCCGAATAGTTCACTTGTGTGTTTTAATTCTATTTCATGCTGTAAACTAAATGTTTTAAATGGTGTTTTTTTTCTTTTTCGTGCTCTATGCCGAATGTTTTAAATGGTAATGGCCTTTTCATGCTCTAAACCATTTTATTTTTTTTCATGCTGTGAACGAAACGTTTTAAAGGGTAATTTCTTTTTCTTTTTCATACTCAAACATTTTTTGCTTTAAATAAAACTTTTGTGTATTTTTATAAAACGTTTTGTCGTGTGTATTTTTTATTTTAAGAAAACACCAGACGCCAGTTGTCTTTAAACCCCACACCTGGGGCGTTTTATTAAGTAAAACGCACCGTTTCTGCAATCCAGGGTGCTAGCATCAGAAAGTATGACCTGTGGAAATGTTGTCTTATGTCTAACAAACTTGTGCATGCTGTGAACTACAGCATAGTGTGTTAAAGAATGCATTTTGAGGAAAGAGTTACTGGACAGTAATAAGACTATACCACTCAACGTAAGAAAGCAAAGCACAGAGTTAGACAATACTTTATGAGCAAACCACAGAAAAGTTACCCGCCTCTGTTTCTGAAAGCTAAAATGCGAAATGCAGAAAGTGTGACCTCTGGGCTGCGGAAACTGCCACACCCACCGTTTCTGCCATCTATGGTGCCAGCATTAGAAAGTGTGACTTCAGAAATGCTGTGTTCTGTGTCTATCAACCTTGTGCATGTTGTGAAATACAGCATAGTGCGCCAAGGAATGCATTTTGAGGAAAGAGTTACTGGACAGTAATAAGACTAGATTACTCAGCATAAGTTGGTTAAAGCACTGAAGTTGCGGGAGATAAAATATCTCCACAACCTAGATTTTGAAGTTCTCTTATCCCACTCCCCAACTGTGTCTTTGACCTCGTTATTAATCACACAAAACGGTGGACGCCATGCAGTTTAAACAGCACACTTACGAGTTGGTTTAAAAATTCTTTTCCACGAACAGTTTGTAATTTCTGAGGAGGGTGCCTTCGCTGAAAATCATTTTACAGGCCTTGGACACTTTGCCCCCTGTCTTGCCTTTGAGGCCTAAGGCCCAACGTATATAGATAGAATGTCCATCACTGTTAAGATGCGCTTAACACCACTGTTGTATTTGGAGAACCTTTGCATGTGCACCGTGCTGCCTGCTGTTGCGTGGCCACATCTGAAGCAATGGTGCTGTTTCTTTTAAAAGGCATTTGAGCCGGTCTGTGTAAAGTGTAAGTGTCCTGGTCTGAAAGCCAGGCTGCTACCTCACCCCCGTTCAGAGTTTCACTGTTCTGTTTGGCTGTCCAGAAAACAGCATTCACCCACTCCAAGCTCCCAGCTTCTCTGGGGTTGTAATATACAACGTGTTTTAACCATGCGAGTATAAAGCAGACATGTTGACAATGACAAATTTAACTGAGCTTTTATTCATTGCTTGGTATAAAATCAATCTTTAACAACATCCTGGAAAAATGGCCACCGCCCCGTGAAGGAGTCCGAGCTGCTTCATTCTTCCATTTTCCTCTTTCCCTCTCAGATCTTTGTTTCAGACACGAGCAGAAACACCTGATTCACGACAAATTTGCTTTCTGGGGCTACCGATGTGCATGTTCTCAAAGGCCAGTATAAAGTTGTCGTCGAGCTGTTGAGAGATTTTTGAGAAAAACAGAGCTGTAAGTTCACCACCCTTTTGGCTTTTTCTTTTTTAGAACTATGCCAGCCAGATCAATTACTTTCCACAACCCTTGCTTGTTACGTTACCTGCGTCACGTCTCCTTTGGTCTTGTCTGCCTGTGACTCCTGTGAGCTGTGCTCAGTTTCCTGCATGGGGATGGACAGTGGAAGGCCATCAGGCCTATTGAGTTTCCTCACTTTCACAGGGATTTCGGGGCCTACATTATCTGTCAACATATTCATTTCCTCCTCCACGAAACATTGACTGTAGCAACGTTTTCTCAGAGGGCTGTTAAAGCCTGGAGCCAGAACGATTTCCAAAGGCTTCACAGGGGTGGTGAAGGCATCCATGTCCTGCACGAGCTGTGAACCATGCAGTCTCATGCGCCAGCCAGGGGTTCTTCAGCTTTAAATGCCTGACACTTCTGGGAGGCCAATGCTGGCTGCCGCCAACCCTCAAGGCCCAGAGATTAGGCGTTACGTTACGTAACCCTCTATTCTTTCACATCTTAGATGTTAAAAATGGAGCCAGGTAACTTTTCTGTGGTTTGCTTATATACCCCAAGCATTGCTTCAGCAGAAACTACGTTACGTTATGTTTTACGTTACATTTTATGTTATGTTACGTTATGTTACATGTTATGTTACACGTTACGTTACGTTACGTTACCCTCTATTCTTTCACTTTTCCAGGTCCTGGCCAACCCTCACCCTCTCTGATTCGATGCAGATGATGGATTTTCCCTTTCCATAGAAGGGTCTGAAAACCAAAAAGTTGGCACCTCTGGCGGCAGTAGTAAAGGGTTCACAGACAGCTACTAGGACCCTTTCCCCTCCCCTTTACTGAGACAAAACAGTGACAATTAGAGAAGCTAGTTTCTACTTTTTATATCTTGCTTTCAAATAATAAAGTTCACTTCATCACCCCAGTGCCCAGCTCAGCAGGGTGCCTTTCAGTCCCAGCCCAGGGCTGCTCCTAGCTCCTGCAGGCACCAGGGAAAAAGGGACTAGTTAAAGCTGTTAGAAAAGCACATACGATTTGTGAGAGATGTTAGGACTCAGCTACACAAGGAAATTCAAAGATTTGAGGGATACAGTGTGTGGAGTGACTGGAGCCATGGGAGGCTCAAGTATTGCTAAAACAAAGAGTCCTCTGGCACTTAAAAACTAACATTTATTTATCGCATGAGCTTTCATGGGATAAAAAATTCCCACTTCATGCAATAAATGTTAGTCTTTAAATGCCACAGGACTCCTTGTTTTGCTGACCTACCAGTTGACTAACATGGCTGTCCCTTTGAACTCAGCTATTTCTGGCTCTCTAAGAGAAAACTTTGCAGTTCCACCCCCATCTCCCATCCTCATCCCCTCCTACCTGTATCTAACATCACTGCAGGGATCAGGCTGTAAACTCCTTGTCTCTTTCCATCTCTGCCCCTTGGATTTTAAATCTAGCACTCAAAACTCAGTGTTTATGCTGATAGATATTGAGCATTTTTATTGTTCAAAATGACATAAAAGTCACACGACAAAAGGTAGAAAAAGATTAAAACAAAATATAAAAGGACTCTGGCAATGAACAATCATTTGTCCCATGAAGCACTTTATAAATCTTAGCTACATCCCATCAAACTAAGATAATATCAAACTGTGTCACCAAAGAGCCCTCAGGAACTGAGAAAAATCGACAGGACAGGGTGGGCTACAAAACCATTTTTACATTCATAAAGTGAAGCCCAGAGAATCTTAAGATGATATCAGGAAAATAAATGTACCCATTTTCTTCTGAACCGGCTAAGCCTGCTTTATTTCACAACTAATGATTGTTTGTTAGTTTAAAAAGTTTTAGCATGATCATTAAAATAAAATAAAATTTTAAAAAACAACATAGAAAAGAAACACACTCGCCATCCACAAATGGGCTGGACAAGTCTAGAAATGGCCTAGAAACAATTTTACCAATTGATGGAAACTGCAGCTCAAATTGCTTTCTCCACCAGCCCTCAAAAGTCTGGGTAAAGATCAGGGCAATCAAACTGTGATTCCTAAACAAGGAAAGCTATGAATGCTGTGGCAAGTGACACCATGGGAGGTGACAGGATAAAACAGGGAGAGGAAAAATCTTCAAAGTTTGGATTGAGCCTATTGTGTCGTGGGTAGACATAACAGCAATGGAGGAAGTTAGGAATACTTCTGGTTTATCTGATTGCTTTCAAAAAAAAACAAAAAAAAACCCCAAACCACAAGCTAAAACACTGTATTTTACTGTCTGTGTACTGAATTCTGGTAAATAAGGGATAAAAAAATGTATCAGTCATAAATGCTTTTTAGCCTAACCTGGCGCAATACAAGATCATCTTGGAATGGGAGACTCTCCCTCCAGAGGGAACTCACTGGCTAACAATCAATCTGTCATAGGTGTATGGGGTGGAGCGGATCAGAAGAAATCAGAGGTTCCAGGTTAGCCTAGACTAGGAAGAGTAGTGGAGGGGCAGAGGAGACATGCTAGCTAATCCCAACCGTATCTTCTACCACAGACAGATCCTTGGAGGTAGTGATCAGATGCCCAGGCATATAGGCCTCCCACAAAGGCCCTGTAGGAATCAGTCCTTCTCAGTGGCATTTCCTGAATGCACAGGAGCAGGGAGAATGGGTTAAAAAAAAAAAAAGGGGTGAGTGAAGAGGCAGCACCTCTCTACCCCCATGCCCTTCTTCTCCCATGATCCCCAATAACCCCAGCTCCAACCACTCAATCCTGAGCGTCCTTCCCCAAGCCCATCTTTCTGGTCTCTCAACATTTGGTCTTTCAGAACCCAGCACCCTGCAGGATTTAAAGAAGGGAGGAGTCATGACCCTACTCGTCCTGGAGGAAATGGCTCCAGGTAAGTGGGAGATCCCAGCCCAGGGACTGGTGGAAGATGGGAGGTGGGGGCAGGTGTCTCGAGGGCATGTGGCCCAATGTTCTCATCTCCATGGCAAAGAGATCCTGTCCAGTCTGAAAAGGGAAAGAGGGGGACCTCAGTCAGTCAAGGGGACCATCTGGAGGAGTTTCTCTCTCCCCTTTCCACCACCTGTGGCCCATCAGCTCGGCAGCCAGGACTGCAACAGGGAGATGGAGCTAATTGGCACTTCCTCTCTTCTGCCTGAGGTTTGCTTAGACCTAGCAGAGCCACAGGGTCGCTGACCAACTGATGATCAGCTGGCTCCTTGGGAGCCAAATGCCCCTGATGCATGTGGGAATTAGGAGATGGCTGTCTCACCATGTCCAACCCTAGTTAGGGCCCAGAGAGAACTTCTCTGCTAGGTGGAGAAGTCTCTGATGTCCAGCATGGCATTGGCTCCACATTGAGTTCAGTGGATTTGTTGATGCGTGATTCTGTGGGAGCAGCAATGGGAGGTTCCCCCACATACGTCTTTCTCTTCTGCAGATCACTGACACGTAAGAATGCAGAAGCTCGGACTGATCTTTTTCCCACAGTGGAGGCATTTCTAGCCTCTCTCCCTCTCGTGTGGATTTGCCGATGTTTAATAAGGTTTGAGCTGTTATTGAAACTCTTTTCACA
The DNA here is from genome assembly GCA_007922195.1 of Podocnemis expansa. Classification (NCBI taxonomy): domain Eukaryota; kingdom Metazoa; phylum Chordata; order Testudines; family Podocnemididae; genus Podocnemis; species Podocnemis expansa. The sequence continues at coordinate 50,968 of ML682233.1, forward strand.
TTCTAAACATTTATGGGGTTTCTCTCCTGTGTGAATTATCTGATGTGTAATAAGGGCTGATCTGCGACTAAAAGTTTTCCCACAGTCTGAGCATTTATGGGGTTTCTCCCCTGTGTGGATTTTCTGATGTGTAACAAGGGCTGATCTCATTTTGAAACTTTTCCCGCAGTCAAGGCACTCATGGGGTCGCTCGCCCGAGTGGGTTCTTTGATGTGTGACAAGATTTGAGCGCTGAATGAAACACTTTCCACACTCAGGACATTTATAGGGTCTCTCTCCCGTATGCATTCTCCCATGTATAGTAAGGGATGATCTCTGACTAAAGCTTTTCCCACACTCAAGACATACATAGGGTTTCTCTCCTGTGTGCATTCTCCCATGTTTAATAAGCGATGATCTCTGACTGAAACTTTTTCCACAGTCCAAACATTTATGGGATTTCTTTCCTGTGTGGATTGCCTGGTGTGCAATAAGGGTGCATCTCACAGTGAAACTTTTCCCACAATGAAGACATTTAAAGGGTTTCTCTCCCGTATGCATTCTCTGATGTGTAATAAGGGCTGCTCTCTGGCTAAAACTTTTTCCACAGTCCAAACATTTATGGGGTCTCTCTCCTGTGTGGATTCTCTGATGCGTAATAAGGGCAGATCTCACAGTGAAACTTTTCTCACAGTATAGGCACTTATAGGGTCTCTCTCCTGTATGGGTTCTCTGATGCGTAATAAGGTTTATGTTCTGATTGAAACATTTCCCACACTCGAGACATTTATACGGTCTCTCTCCTGTGTGGATTTTCAAATGTTTCATAAGAGATGATTGCTGACTGAAGTTTTTGCCACAGTCCCAGCATTTATGGGGTTTCTCTCCTGTATGGGTTCTCTGATGTGTAATAAGGTTTGATTTCCGATTGAAGCTTTTCCCACAGTCAAGGCACTGATAAAGTCTCTCTCCTGTGTGAATTCTTCGATGTTTAGTAAGGTTTGAGCTGTCACGGAAACTCTTCCCGCAGTCCAAGCATTTGTGAAGTTTCTTTCCTGCGTGGATTGCCTGATGCGTAATAAGGGCCGATTTCAGACTGAAGCTTTTACTACAGTGGAGACATTTATACGTTTTATCTCCCATATGGATTTTCTGATGTGTAATAAGGGCTGATCTCTGTGTAAAGCTTTTCCCACATTCCAAGCATTTATGCGGTTTCTCACCCGTGTGGATCCTCTGATGCGTAATAAGGGCTGACCTCTGACTAAATCTTTTCCCACATTTCAAGCATTTGTGAGGTTTCTCTCCTGTGTGGATTCTCTGGTGTGTAATAAGGTTTGAGATCTGATTGAAACATTTCCCACACTCAAAACATTTAAAGGGTCTTTCCCCTGTGTGCATTCGCCCATGTATGATAAGGGATGATCTCTGACTAAAACTCTTCCCGCAGTCCAAGCATTTATGGGGTTTTTCGCCGGTGTGAATTCTCTGATGTGTAATGAGGTTAGATTTTTGACTGAAGATTTTCCCACAGCTGAGACATTTATAGCATTTCTCTTCCTTGTGATTTGTCTGCAGGACTGTAGCTTTCTTGCGAGTCTTGTATCCTACTCCACATTCAATGGATTCGTTATTTTTCAACACTAACTGGTTTCCCCAATGTCTCTGTGACCTCTGCTGACTTCTCCATGCTCTTCCCTGGAAAAAATTCCCTTCAGCTCTTCTTAAAATATTTCCCTGAGGTTCCACTTGCTCATGATCTTGCTGCTGTGAATTCTTCTTCTTCTCACTCACTCTCTCGTCACCTGCTGGGGAAGAGAGAGAATCCGGAGAGGAGTCATTCTTTGTACTGGGGAACAGGGAGCAGCAAAGAGGGGGAAACACATGTTAATGGCTGGGGAGACCGAGAAATTTAATTCTGCTTCCACGTCCTATCCAAACATGTAAAATATAAATATAGTGAGGGAGAAAACTCCATACAGCTAAAAGATGGGTGGAAAGCCATCGGTGATACCAAGCATGATGACATGAGACCTGCTGGCTACAGCCTGATGGAGTGGGAAGAATCACAACTGGTAACAGCACACCTTTGGGAGTCCCAGCTTTTTCATTTGCTGGCCAGATGGTTTCTATGTCAGTTTCATCAGTTCCTCACCTCTGCTCGTGCCTCTTGGGACCTCTGATTCCTCAGAGACCTGGAGATCCGGGACCCACGGCTCTTCTCCTCGTTCCAGACGAGCAATCAGCTCAGGTTTGGGAATGGGAAATCCTGGTTGAGGCATGAAATCAGGAAGATGAAGGTGCATTGAGTATTGATAGAGGATTTATCACAAAGAAGGTTCCCTGAGTTTAACCTGCCTCCATGCTGTTCTAGAGGATTGTGGAATCCAACAGGATGGGGACCTGGTCATGGTAATTACAAGGATATGGAATCAGAACAGATGGAATTTGGCCACTGAGCCCACTAGGCCGAAGTCCTAGGGAGGAGCTGTCACAGCCTCACTGGGGATTTTCAGGGTCTGTGCATTTCCGGGGGACTTTTGGTGTTGAATCCATGGCTAGTTCTACACTCCCAGAGCCACCCCCATAAACAGAGCTATTCCCAGCAATGGAGGCTAACATGGATTGTGAGTATAACATAACAGAAACAAGTTGGGTGACAAAACCTCTTTTCTTAGGCTATCTTCCATTGGGGGGGAAAAGAAGCAAGCCTCAAAAGTTTGTCTCTTTAACCACTGGAAGCTGGTCCGATCAAAGATACTGCTTCCCCAACCATGGGTCTGTCCTATTCTGAGACAAACACGGCTATAGTGCTATAAACAAGTGACAACACCAACAGGAGGAGACACTGTTTCTGCCCCCTACAAAGCTGGAAGGATGAATTAAGATGTTCATTAGGTTAATCAAACGAGGAGTCCTGTGGCACTTTGAGACTAACAAATTTATCTATTGCATGAATTTTCCATTTGTCAGACACTTTGAAGATGGTAAATGATTTCCTGAGTCCAGCAGAAGGGGTATGGAGATTAAAGTCTCTCTCACACTGGATCTGTAGACTATGGGATCCACTCCCCTCCACCTAACTGAGCAGGAAAGAACAGACCAGGATGCGACATGCAAAGCCCATGATTGCTAATACTAGAGGGGACAGGAATCCTTACCCAGTGAGATCACGTTCCCATAGTTCTCCTGCATGACGTCCCTGTAGAGGGCTCTCTGGCCAAAGTCCAGCAGAGCCCACTGCCCCTGGGTGAAATACACAGCCACCTCCTCAAAGGTCATCCGCATCTGAAACAACAAAAGTCTCCTCTCAGCATGTGCTGCACCAGCCACAATCCCAGCAGACATAGGAGGAGAAAGGCCAAAAAGACAGAAGTTGTGGGAGAGCCAAAGTAGGAGAATCCTGGAGGCCTCAAGGATAGACAGCAAGTGAAATCCCCTCTCTCTCAGCAGACGGAGGAGGGCTGGGTCTTTTAATTTCCCACACAGCTACTAGTCGCAGGCTGGTATGGAAAGCTGAGCTCTGGGCAGGGGAGAGTTAACAGGAAACCCTACAGCTTCCCTTCATGTTTCACAGATGCCTCTGGCAACTGAGTTCAGGTCCCAGCACTGGGAGTGTGGAAATGTTCCCAGGCCTGACCAGGGGGTTGTTTCCTGTTTCAGAAATGGGGGAACGCTCACCCACTGCCAATGGGCCTGTTCAGAAAATCAGACCCCAAGTCAAACATGTCTCTCTAGTTTCATCACATGCTGTCCCCTCCCTGACTCACCCTGCATGTTTCCTACCCTTACTCCTCCACAACATACCGAATGGCAGCTCCCTGAAAATCTCCTACCTGAGCCAGCTCTGTCGCAGCCATTTCCCTGCCCCATCCTCCAGGAAAATGGGATGATCTGGAGCGAGCCATGGATATGAGTCTTCAGCCTGTTGGGGTGAAAGGAGAAGTTTCAGAAAGACCTTTAGTCCGTTTCACACCCTGGTTCTTCTCCAGGCTCTTCTCACTCTATATTCTGCCCCAATGAGAATACATTCACGCTGTGCCCACACTACAAGTGCTATGGCTGCATAGTTTCAAACCTACAGAAAAATGGTTACAGCTCTGCAGTGTGGACACATCTTACAGCAAGAAAAAGGGGTTCGCACATTGATGTGGCTAACCCAACTCTCCACTAGTCAGCAGCTACATCCGTGGAAGAATTTTCACCCCAGTCGCACCCACAGTGAATTGCAGGTTGACCTATCTGCGATACTCTGGGTTCAAAATATTTCCTAGTGCTGAGGGATGAAGCTACGTGGTTCTGATTTTTAACTGCACACCAGCTTTACAACACAGACCCAGACCTTCCCGGCAGGCTAAACCCACCAACGCTTCTAAATCTTTCCAGTAACAGAGTGGCCACACTACAGGGCAATTGCTTCTGGTTTTCTGCTCTGTGGTACAGCAACAGCACCTACTGAGCAGCTCCAAGTTGTTACCACCCTTGGGTGCAGATCTCTGTCTTTCTCCCTTCTGACCAGGGTATTTCCAGATTGTTCTCTGCCTTCTGACTTACTGCCAGCAAAGAATAACTGTGTAGGGAGACTTTACTCCTCTGCTCAGACAGGATACAGGGAAATTGCCCTGACACTCAGCTCTTCCTCAGATTCTTTCCTCCATAAGGTAAAAGCACTCTGGGGAAAAAACAAACAAGGTATTCTGTGGCATTTTTTAAGACTTAACAAATTTATTTATCACATGAGCTTTTGTGGGCACAATCCCACCTCTGCAAAAGGACCCTATGTGTCTGCTAATAACTCTCCAGGCAGTAGCCATCTCTACACACCATGACTCAGGCAGAAGTCCTTCAAAACCCCACACAGAGCTCTCAACTTCATCCCACTCTTTCCCAAGAAACAGGAGAATATCCGTGACTCCATGAGTCACTCATTTATGCAGGCTGGCTCTTTGAGAGACCCTGAACAGGCGAATCAGCCAGACAATGGGTCTCTCACCATGGGCAGCTTCAGAAGAAGGGATTCCAGAGTATTCTTGCATTTTTCTCACCTCCTCCCAGCCCTCAGGACTCCCTCATCAACAGGTAAAACAAACGAGGAGTCCTATGGCACTTTTAAAGGCTAACTGAGTTATTTATCGCATGAGCTTTTGTGGGAGAAAATCCCACTTTGTCAGATGCTTCAAAACGTCTGATGAAATGAGATTTTCTCCCACAAAACACTGAAAATAGCTTCAAACGTTATACCATAAATGGCATTTAAAATACTTGCAAATACTTTTGGCACAAGCTATTTAGGCAGAAAATCTCCTCTTGTCCTCAAACAGACATATCGCCTGTTGTCACTGTTCACACAAGTTTTCAACACAACATTTTCACTCTGTACTTCAGCAGGTATGTGTGAATGTATATAAAATGCACTGTTGTCCATGAGGGAGAAAAACGTGATCTCACTGTTCTCTGATCTGATTTCACATTTTATGAGGCCTTATCCTCCCAGCTAAAACCGAAGTGCTTTTTCCTCACTGTGTTTTTTCCTTAAAATAAATCCTGTACCATAATTACTCCTAAGGTTTAAGGGAAAAAGACCTGAGACACTAAAAAATAAAATTACCTTTTTTAGTAGTGAGGAAAAGGCTTGTGGGCTAAAGGGACTGAAGTGTTGTCATGCTGAGCTCAGGATGTCTAGCTTTTAAGCACCTAGCAAGTTGGAGGAACACTTCTGTGGTCCACAAAACCCAAAGACAGGTGGCCTCAAGCCCCTGAATTGTTTTTTTGAGCTAGGTAGGACTCTTAATCCACATCAAACAGCCAAAGGGGGTGCAGGTGGTACCCATCATATCTTTTATCCATCAACTGGGATGTTTGAGATTCCCTGCTCAAATCTCATTTCCTCCTCTGCTTGAGGAAGATTGAACCTGGATCTCCTGCATCCCAGCCCACTTGAGACCAGCCCAGGGGTCTCCATTCCTGGATAACTAGCCAGACCATGTGCCTTCCTACAGTCATTAGGAGCTATCCAGAGATACCCACTGACCTGGCATCATTAACAAACCATGAACCATTGGGCGGACAGGAGTGTTCAGCATTGCACAGGATTGAGTCTCCTTGAGCCGCTCAGTAGGTCTTGGTCAGTGGTAGGGTTACGAGATGTCAGGCAAAAGGAGTACAGGTCCTCCTTTTTACCTTCATGTCCTCCGTCTGGCAGTCATTTTAAAATACATGATTTTGTCTGGCTTTTTACTTATAGGGATTAAAGTATGCTGGGATGCCCTGGAATACGTTATTTTTAGCGGAAAGCATTCCAAGTACATGAGTACTACCTTTTCTCCATGTGTCAGCCAATATCCTCCTTTTCATACTTCCCTGTCCTCCTTTCCAGGCTTTCGTATCTGGTAGTCCTAGTCAAGGATCTCAAAATTGTGGCTCATGGGTAGGGTTACCAGATACCAAAGCATGGAAAGGAGGACATTGGAGGACACATGGAGAAAATGTAGATTTAATGTAATATTCTTCTGTTTTTAGGGGGCCCTGGAACGCATCCCGTTATAAACAGGGTGTTCTGGGGCATTCCAACATAATTTAACCACTGTAAGTAAAAAGCCAGACAAAATCATGTAGCTTTAAAATGCCTGCTGGACAAAGGCTGTGAAGGTAAAAAGGAGGACAAGTCCTCCTTTTGCCTGACATCTGGTAACCCTACCCAGGGGCCACATACAGCCCCTAAAGCTATCTCCTGCGGCCTGCAAGGACCCCATCATTACCAATATTTGCAATATCATTATATGAAAAGCTTTCAGTGGTGCGGCCCTCGGGCTAACACACTGGTCCTCATGCAGCCCTCGTGGTGATCTGAGTTTGAGACCCCTGCCTTACATCTTGCGCTGCCCTGGGCCTGGTGTGTCACTAACCCAGACTTACCCCATTGGGCTAGGCTTCCAGTTTGTGTTATCCTGGGCTATCTTCTCTGTTGCCCCACAGCCCCTGGCACTCAGCTGTGGACTCCTGCAAGACCAGGACTCCTCTGACCCTCAACATCACTTTGTGCAAGCCCTGCAAATGCACCTTGGGCTTTTCCCCCCCTGATGCTGTGTCTGGCTCCAGTCCCTTTTTTTTTTTGCCCCCCTCCTCCAGCTCTTTGAGCACCCTGCACCTAGCTGAGCCCCTGCATGGATCCTCCCCCCATTTGATTTCTCTGCCCCCCTTTATCCCTGGGACCAGCCAACAGCCCCCTGGCCCCCCAAGCAAGCTCCCAAACCCTGGGCTGCTTTGCTGCTCTGCAAACAGTGGCAGCTGGGCGGGGGGGGGGGGGGGGGATAGCAGCCAGCCCCAAAGTCTCCCCTGCAGCTGGGGGGCGATGCTCCATGGGGCAGGGTTGGGGGGTCCTCACCTACCTGCCCTCCAAGGGGCCTGGCCAGGCTGGGGGTTGTGCCTGGGAACAGCGGGAGCAGCGCGGAAGCTCCTGCCCCAGCCCGGATTCGGATTCGAATTCGAATTCGAATCCGAATCCTGCAGCACCCCGGGATTCCAAGGAGCTGGAGTCCGGGAGCGGCGGCGGCGGCTGGGAGCCGATCACTGCCTGGGAGGCGGGAGCCCGGAGCCCGGCCATTGTTCCCAGCCAGCTCCTTCTGGGTCCTAGCGAGCGGCGCTTTCCCGGCCCCACAGCTGCCCTGACATCTGGGGCATCAGGAGCTGCAGCTGGGGCCCCCCGGGAGCAGGGGGTTCGCTAACACCCCCTGAATTTCCCAACACCCCCGCAGTTGTCAGCTACTAATAGTCTTATGCCAATTTAGTGAGCACCCCCCTATACCTTCCCCTACACCCCCTAATTTCAAGCCCTGGGGAGAATATTGCCTGGGAGGGCAGAGAAGAGGGGACCAGCTGCGGGAGAGGAGAGTTTTCCATCCGGGGACAGTGGGGGTTCCTCCGAAGAGTCCCCTGTATCCAGCAGGATGTGGGGTGATGGGGAGCAGCGCACGGTTCCCTCTAAGCTGTGCGCATGTGCGCGGGGACATAGGTCATGAAACCTGTGCACACAAAAAAATCAAGTGCGCGCAAAAAAATTCAATAGTGCTAATATTGGTGCTCACAAAGAAATGTTTTTGCGCACACAAAGAAATTGTTTGCACACTCAGTCTACAAGTAATTAGAGGGAACGCTGCAGGGGGGCACTGTGTGGTCTGCTCTGCTCCCAGGCTTAGCGTTACCAGATAGCAAAGCAAGGAAAGGAAGCCAGGGAAGTATGAAAAGGAGGACATTGGAGGGCACATGGAGAAAATGTAGTGTAAATGTAATATTCTTGTGTTTTTAGGAGGCCCTGGAATGCTTCCCCCTAAAAAGAGGGTGTTCCTGGCGTTCCAGCCTACCTTAACCCCTGTAAGTAAAAAGCGAGGCAAAATCATGTATATTTAAAATGTCTGCCGGATGGAGGACATGAAGGTAAAAAGGAGGACATGACCTTCTTTTGCTTGATGTCTGGTAACCATACCCAGGCTGGACCAGGGAGCAGTTTGTCAGAGTTGGGCTCTTGTCTGCTAACCCCTGGGCCTGCTCTGTGAGGGTTGGTCCCCTAGCTCGGCCCATGGCGCTGTCAGGGGTTTGCCACCAGGTCCTTGGGGTGCTCTGTGGGGCTGGATTAGCTCATCCCTCCCTGTGATCCAGGCAGAACCACCTCACCATGTCTGTCCCCTCTGGCTGGCTCCCTCATGGGGGCGCACACTGCCGATTTCTGTTTGACTTCTGCATGTAACAGGTCTGGTCCAGGGATGGGCTTGGCTCACTCAGTTGTGGGGCAACGAGCTTGTGACCTGGTGGCACGACTCGCTCCACTTTGGTCTGGGAACCCAGCAGGAGTCAGCATCACTCCAGTTTGTTGGGGTGTCCTCGCTCCTGAAATGTGGGGCAGGCCTGGGACAATCCTGAGTGGTCCTTGCACTGGTCCTTCTTGCCACTGCTGTGGGGCAGCTTCCTGTGTCCCCCACCCGCACAGGAACAGAGCAATGTTCTCCCTAAATTTTTCATAGCCTGTGTGTGCAAAAAATGTCTTTTGTGCAAATGTGCAGAACCAGTGTCCAAATTTGTGCGCACTCCAGTGAGTGAGGTCAAACTTGTGAGCACAACGAAGCAAGTAGGTATGATGAAAATAATAGCTAAATATTATTTTGATATAGTGATGGAAAGGATGTTATAAATTACAAATATGTCACTAGACTCCTCGTTAGTTCTGCTGAACTAGACTAACATGGCTATCCCTTTGGATCTGTCCTAACGAGTACCTCACACCACCAGAAAAAGAAACAGATTTTTAGATGCTTAAAAAAACCCTTTCTTTGCTGGCAATCTGTCTGCAAAGAAATCACTTATCAAACAGTTGTGGTTGTAAAATCTACACCTATTGTTTTGTCTTTGCGGTAGCCAATTTGCTACAGCAAAAACCACAAAAGGCCTGTAGCACCTTAAGGACTAACAAATATCTTCAGGCAGAGGCTTTTGTGGGCTGGGACCCGCTTCATCAGATTTTTAATCTTTCATGTGCCACAGGACTTCTGTTGGTTTTACTACATACAGAAAAACACATCTACCCCTCTGGAACAATTCTCTACAGTATATTTGAAAGATTTCTGTCTGGTTCTTTGATTGGTGGGATATGATTAGTTAAAGAACTGTTTTATAGTGGGCTAGGATTGGTGTTTTGTAGTACTCTCATTTGAAATGATTGGTTACGGCATAGCAAAGCAGGACCCAAGTTTGAACCATATATATTGGGGTACAAAAAGAAGTTCTTGGGACCTAACTCCAAGACACAGCCCAAATCAGAGCTGCCAGACCTCAACACCCAGCCAATCATGGTGTGCAGAAGCTGGAATCCACAGATCTTCTAATCCTGATTGGCTGCAAAAAGTCTTATTTTTCGCATGAGCTTTCGTGGGAGAAAATCCCACTTCGTCAGATGCTTTGAAGATAGTTCATCCATTTTCGAAGCATCTGACGAAGTGGGATTTTCTCCCACGAAAGCTCAAATGAAAAATAAATCTGTTAGTCTTAAAGTGCCACATGACTCCTTGTTTTTTTTGCTGGACTAGACTAACACGGCTATCCCTTTGGAAATTCACAAAAAGTCTGTCTGCCTTATTGGGATTGGTGAGCATTGCATGCTTAGTGTGTGTGCTTCGTTTTGGTTACTGGTAATAAAGATATTAAGTGTAAGCCTCCTTCATGGGCAAGATTCTGCAAACCAGCAGAGAATAATACCATAAGCCCTAGGAATTAGGAAAGGGTGGGTTACACCTGGAGCCCTAAGGACAGGGAATAGGCACCTCTGAGCCCAGACGGAAATAGCCAAGTGCCTTGCCCTCCCTCCCTCAGCCCTACGGACTGGGAAATGGTGGAGGTGCCTTAACCAGATTATGCCTGGAGCCCTACAGACCAGGAGAAGGTGAGGTGCTCTAATGTGTGGGTAAGAAAATCAGGTGGCTAACACTGACGTTAGATTCACCAACCTGAGCTTCTGATTCTGGTTACTGAGAACCTAAACCAAGAAATTACACAGCCTCCTTTACTGCATTTGTCTCTGGCTTCAGTCAGCTACTAGCGGTAAGTTCTTTAAAACTCTGTTCCCTTTACCAACATGTTCTCTTGATCCGCAAAGAGTCAGCTACCTGGCCAGTTCAATATAAGTTTGGATCTTACTCAACATACCACGCCGCCAGCCAATCCTTTGGTAACTAAAGGTTTATTATAGAAGGAAAGAGATGAGATGTTATATTGTCAAAGTAATCTGATACATACTAATGACTTCAAAGTCCACGTATTTCAGATTCCTAGCAGCCTGCAAGGAGGAACTGAGGCTGGTGGAAGCTGGTTAGAGGCCTTTGCGCTGTATGGTAAAGCCCGGTGTAGATATAACTATGGATCCACACCCAACGGGCACCTGCAAGAAATGATCTGCCAATTTGCAAGGCTCTATTCATCTGTAGAACCCTGCGTGGATACAAATACGTGAAACTGCATCCTCAAAACGTGGTTTGTGGATGTAATGGGGATATCCATGAATGTGCAGGGCTCTGCTGTATGGAGGCTGCTGGTGTGAGGGATACAGCTCCCCGCTGCAGACCACAGACACAGCCAGGGCCACAGGACAGGTAGTGACACAACTTCTCACTGGTCTGGGTGGCACCTCACAGCACCACAATGTCACTGGAGCAGTTGCACCAGAGACCACTGCTCAACCTCCGGTCCACAGCCAGCACTTGCATTTGCTGATAGGAAAAGGAAATTTACTGGTAGAGAGATGAGAGATTCAACTTGAATCAAGGGGGAGGGACGGAGACAAAGGACTCCATGCTAACCAATCAGAAAAATTGAACTAGGGCCTATGCTTACTAGATGTTCCCTTTTCTATCTGAGAACACAGATCCTCACCCCCAAAAGTTCAGTCCTTCGCCAGGAGCATGAGCATCGGGGAAGTCAAGCCTCAGTCCTCCATGGAGCAGAGTGAGAAGACCTGGGAAGGAGACAATCCATCCCACACAATCCTGCAAAAGGAAGAGTCACCAGACCCAGAGACGCTCACCTGGCAGGGAACAGCTCCAGGTTAGTGGAGAAGCCCAGCCTAGGAGGGCTGGTGGAACATGGGGAACGGGGACAGTGGTCTAGAACGAAGGTAGGGCCTGACCCAAGTGTCCATAGCCTCATCTCCATGGCAGGTGGAGCCCATCTGGGAAGCGAGAGGGGGGAAATTCAACCAGACAGGGGGAGCGTCTGGCAGAATTTCTCTCTTCCTTCCCCTGCCCATGGCCCATCAGCTCAGCAGCAAGGAGGAGGCACACGGTGTGGCTTCCCCTCCTCCATCTGGGGTTGATTTGGACCAGACGAGCCAGGGAGTCACTGATCAGCTCAAGATCAGCTGACGTGCCCTCACCCCAGCAATGGGCAGCTGCATCCTTGGGGGCTAAATGGGCCTGCTGTATGTGGAAATTAGGAAATGAATTTTTGACTCTGGCCATCCCTAGGTAGGGCCCTGAGAGAATTTCTCCCATGCTTGGAGGAATCTCTGATGTCCAACATGATGTCAACTGTACTTGGAGCATTTTCAGTGCTCAAAACATCTAAAGGTACAGCACGTCTACACAACGAGATTCCTGTCCCTGGTCTGTGCCAGGTGATTCAGGCTCATGGGGTTGTTTCCTTGTTTAAACTTCCAGGCTCTGCCTGCAGCCTGGGGTTAGGACGCTGCCGGCTTCAGCCCTGAAGTTTACACAGCAGAGAAACAGTCACCCACCCCATGCTCCACAAGCTTGCGTTGTTCAGCACAGGACAGACGTGGCTTTTTCTCTGCTGTGCAGACATACACAGCATGCATTTGCTGATGGTTTGTGATCTGGGAAAACCAACTGGATCTTCCACCCAATTTAATATCTCTCTTGTGTGTGGACTCTTCAATGTACGATAACATGTGAACTCTGACTGAATTGTTTTCCAGTTAGTGTATTTCTAAGAGTTGGTGACGTCTCTGATGTTTAGTAAGGTTTGACTTGTTTCTCACAGTCCCGGAATTTATAGCTTCTCTCTTGTGTGGATCATCTGGTGTCTGCGAAGGGTTTGTCTTTGAATGAAACTTTTTCCACAGTCCAAGCATGTGTGGGGTTTCTCCCCTGTGTGGATTTTCTCATGTAACGTAAGAATCGATTTGAGAATGAAACTTTTCCCACAGTCCAAACATTTATAGGGTTTTTCTCC
>ML682233.1:63688-113111 GCA_007922195.1 Podocnemis expansa
CAGTCCAAACATTTATAGGGTTTTTCTCCAGAGTGGGTCCTCTGATGATTATGAAGGTAGGAGCTGCAGCGGAAGCTTTTCCCACAATCTGAGCACTTATAGGGTTTCTCTCCTGTGTGGATCATTTCATGGGAAATCAGTTTTGATCTGTCAGTGAAACTTTTCCCACAGTCCAAGCAATTATAGGGTTTCTCTCTATGGATTTTCTGGTGTTTAGTTAGGGATGATTTCTTAATGAAATTTTTCCCACAGTCCAAGCATTTATGGAGTTTCTCTCCTGTGTGGATTTTCTGGTGCGTTGCAAGGGATGAACTGTGAGTGAAACTTTTCTCACAGTCAAAGCATTTGTAGAGCCTTTCTCCTGTGTGAACTCCTTGATGTTTTGGAAGACATGTGCTGTCATAGAAGCTTTTCCCAGAATCTGAACATTTATGGGGCTTCTCTTTGTTGTGGGTCATCTCATGGGAAATTAGGATTGATTGCTGAATGAAACTTTTCCCACATTTGAGACACATATAGGGTCTCTCTCCTGTGTGTGTCCTTCCATGCATAACAAGAGATGATCTCTGGATGAAACATTTCCCACACTCAAAACATTTGTAGGGGCTCTCTCCTGTATGCATTCTCCTATGGACAGTAAAGGATCTGCGCCGCATAAAGCTCTTCCCACAGTCGAGGCATTTATAAGGTCTTTCTCCTGTGTGTATTCTCTTGTGTGTAGTCAGAGATGATCTGCGGATGAAGCTTTTCCCACAGTCTGGGCATTTATAGGGTCTCTCTCCTGTATGAATTCTCTGATGCTCAGTAAGGTTTGAGATCCAATTGAAACATTTCCCACACTCAAAACATTTATAGGGTTTCTCTCCTGTGTGCATTCTCCTATGGACAATAAAGGATGTTTGCCGCATAAAGCTTTTCCCACAGTCAAGGCATTTATAAGGTCTTTCTCCCGTGTGTATTCTCTCATGAGTAGTAAGAGATGATCTCTTGATGTAGCTTTTCCCACAATCAACGCATCTAAAAGGTCTCTCTCCTGTGTGTTTTCTCTCATGTATAATAAGGGATGATCTCTCAGTATAGCTTTTCCCACAATCCAAGCACTTATAGGGTTTTTCCCCTGTGTGGATTCGCTGGTGAATGATAAGGTAAGACTTGCGAGTGAAGCTTTTCCCACAGTTGAAACATTTATAAGGCTTCTCTCCCTTGTGATTTGTCTGTGGGGCTGTGGTTTCCTTGGGATTCTCACATTTTACCCCATCTTCAATGGATTCATCCTGTTTTTTCCTTGGTTGGTTTCCCAGACACCTCTCTGATCTCTGCTCACTTCTCCAAGCTTTTCTCTCTTCCACACAATAGAAAAAATTCCCTTCAGCTCTTCTCAGTAATTTCTCCTGAAGTTCCACTTGGTTGGGATCTTCCCGCTGTGAATTCTCCTCCTCCTTCTCACTCACTCTCTCATCACCTGCTGAGATATTACAAAAATCAGGATGGTTCAGATTAAAACTTTCCAAAGGGGTGGCCGTGTTAGTCTAGTCCAGCAAAACAAACAAGGAGTTTCGTGGCATTTTCTCCCAGGAAAGCTCATGCAATAAATAACTCAGCTAGTCTTTAAAAGTGCCACAGGACTCCTTGTTTGTTTTTCAGATTAGAAAAGAGAAGACAAAGGGGAAAATGACAAAGGAGAATAAAAGTGGGAATGAGAAAGTAAACAGGGAAGTGTTATAAACATAAAAAGAAAGGGTCAGCGGGAAAGAGGTTTAAAACAAGCAAAAGGAAGTATTTCTATATCCATCACACAGTCAAGTTGTGGATTCATTGCCATGGGATGTTGTGAAGGCCAAAAGTAAAACCGGGTTAAAAAAAGAACTGATAAATCCATGAAAGGACAGATCCATAAACGGACATTAGGCAAGACAGTCTGGGATGCAACCCCATGCTCTGTGTGTCCCTAAGCCTCCACCTGTCGGAAGCTCTGACTGAACAGCAAGGGACAATTACTAGAAACTGCCCTGTTTTGTTCAGTGTGTTCAATGCATTGGGAATTGGCCACTATAACAGACAGGTTTCTAGGCTAGATGGACCAATAGTGTGACTCACTATGGCCATTCATCTGCTTTTATGACACCTGGTGAGATGTGGCAGAACTGCAGGAGCTCACACCACAGTTTTGGGAGTCTCAGCTTTTTCCTTCACTCTCCAGATAGTTTCATGTCAACTCCCTTGACTGCTCACCAGTGCGAGTATCTCTGAGAATCTCCTTTCCCTCATAGGGCTGGAGATCAGGGACCCACGGCTCTTCCCCTCGTTCCAGCCCGGCGATCAGGTCAGGTTTGGGAATAGGAAATCCTGCACAAAGGGGGTGAAATCAGATGAGAGCACAGTACAGGTGGGATTGGTCTGTCACAAAGGACACCTCCTGAGTTTAAGCTGACCCCATGTTGTGCCTGGGGGACATGGAAACTGGAGATACAGGAACATGGGCACCGGCCCCCCCCCCTGGAGGGGCACACATTAGTGGAGGGGAAGGATTTGTCATGCTTTTAGAAATAAGCCAGGGTTTAGCACCTAAGCTCTGTGTGCACTAGAGGTTTTTGGTCTCTATGCGCACACAGCTCAGCTGTTAACCACATCTGGACTAATCCCAGGAACAGGGGGGAACAGGGATTCTGCACACAATTATGAAATCAAAGATAGGACAGTACATGTCTTCTGCTCCTTTGAAAGCTGGAGGGCTTTGCATGTCTGCTAGGTTTTAACACCCCAGTCCCATTACAGGGGATACAGAGGTGAATGTCCCTCTCACGGTGCAGCAGCGGATTTGGGCACCCGTTCCTCTCCAGACCAACTGGCCCAAGTAAAAACCTGACGAGATTCAGCAATGCTGACCCCACGGCCTGTAACAACCAAGGGCACAGGAATCTCTTACCCAGCAAGGTCATATTCTCATAGTTCTCCCGCATAACATCCTCATAGAGGGCTCTCTGAGCAGGGTCCAGCAGGGCCCCCTCTGCCTGGGTGAAGTACACGGCCACCTCCTCAAAGGTCACCTGCATCTAAAATAACAGAAGTTTCCACTCAGCACCAGCGACACCAGCCACAATCCCACTAGTGAAGGGAAGAAAGGCCAAAGAGACATATTCTGGCAAGGTCAGAGTAGCAGAATCCCACCTGCACCCTGCTCAGAGCATCCAGGAGGCCTCAGGGTGAGGGGAGAAAATGAGAGCTTGTCCTTCTCAGCGGATGGAGATGGGCTGGATCTTCTCATTTAGTGCATACCTACTAGCCACACACTGATAAAGGAAGCCGAACTCTGAGCAGGGGACAGGAGCAGGAATCCTGACAGCTTCCCTTACTACACAGCTGCCTCTGGCTACAGGGTTCAAGCTCCAACAATGGGAACATGGGAGAGTTTCCACTGTTCAGGGTGTGTGTCCTGTTTCAGAAATGGGGGGAACATTCACGCCCCCCACCAATGGGCTTGTACAGAAAATCAGGTTCCAAGTTAAATGTGTTTCACTGCCAGTGTTCCCTCTAATTATTCATAGGCTGTAAGTGCAAAAAAATTTCTTTGTGTGTGCAAAAAAATTTCTTTTTAGGCACCAATATTAGCGCTTTTGAATTTTTTTGTGCACACTTTATTTTGTTGTGTGCGTGGGTTTCATGACCTGTGTGCGCGCACACATGCGCACAGCTTAGAGGGAACAGTGCTTGTCCCCTCCCTGCCTCACCCTGTGTGTTTCCTGCCCCTTGCCATAGGCAACGGCCCCACCAGCAGCTCCCTGAAAACCCCATACCTGAGCTGGCTCCGTCACAGCTATTTCTCTGCCCCATTCTCCAGGAAAATGAGACGGTCTGGAACAAAACGTGGACATCATTCTTCAGCCTGTTGTGAGAGGGATGATTAGGTAGGTTACAGGCTTTCATTCATTTCACATTCAGATTCCCCCTGTGGACAGATGCTCTAGATTTTGCCGCACTGGGAATACACTCCGGTTGTGCCCACACTACAAGTGCTCCAATGGCACAGGTCCAGGGCTACTGTTCTGTAGTGTGGACGCTTTCCACCGTAAGCAAAGGGGTTATTCATCAATGTGAATGATCCTATCCGTCCAAGAGGCAGCACCTAATTCAGTGGAAGAAGTTCTCCATCTATTAAACTGCGTCCACAGTGACCGGCAGATCAACCTAACCATGGTGCTCCAGGTTCAAAGCTTTTCCTAACCCTGAGTGATGTAGCTTGATGCATCTGATTTTTATCTGTATGCTAAGCCTTACAACAAAGGCTCTGCCCCTCCCACCAGGCTACCCCTCACCCCAGTAATAAATCTGTCACACTTGAGGGCAAATGCTCCTTGATTTCCACTCAGCAGACCAGCAAAGACACCCAGAGAGCAGCTCCCCAGCTAACATCACTTGGATACAAGAGACCCACTACATCTGTCTCCCAACTAACCAGATTATTTCCAGGTTGTTCCCTGCCTTCAGCGTGTGATTCCCAGTCTGTGCAAGGAGCTTTTTCTCCACTTCTCAGACATGGTACAGCTATAATTTTCCACATCACTCTTCCTAAGGTTATTTCATTCTTAAGGTAAAACCACTGCAGGAAATATGTGGTCCAGACAAGCAGAGACCCTCCATGCACCCTAGTAACATTGTTTGAGATCTACCAGGATCTGTCCCCCTGAACATCCCCTGACTCTCCATCCCCTCTGCCCCTCTTGTACTAACTCACATGCAGGGCCCTAAAACGGGGCCTTTTGCAGAGTCACTTTCCCTCCCCAGCCTTTCCCTGGAACCTGGAGGCTCCAGCTCCAAAAAACCTGCAGAGTGCAGGGGCTGGACCCCGCTACTGGGAAAAGTCCCTCTGGGTTCGGGTTACCAGATGTCAGGCAAAAGGAGGGCACGTTCTCCTTTTTACCCTCACATCCTGCATCCGGTAGGCATTTTAAAAAGACATGATTTTGTCCAGCTCTTTACTTACAGGGGTTAAAGTATGCTGGATGCCGCAGAGCACCCTATTTTTAGGGAGAAGCGTTCCAGGGCCCCTGAAAACAGAAGAATATTACATTAATGCTACATTTTTTCCATGTGTTCTCCTCTTCATACTTCCCTGTCCCCCTTTCCAGGCTTTGGTAGCTGGTAGCCCTACCCTGGGTGGGCACCGAGGGGCTGATGAAGGTTTTCCAAGGCACAGCCCCAGGGAGGGGGGCAACAGCTGATTAATCTGGGGACCCACATCTAAATTCAGCCTCTGCCTCCAGCTCCACCACCAGCATCAGGGGGAGAGACACCCTCCAGCCTCCTCTTCTGCCCCTCACATGCCTCTTCCCCCTGGCCAGCCCCTCTGTGCCCCCAGCCCTGCAATCCCAGTCCGGAGCCAGCTGCAAACACAGCAGCCAGCCCAGCCCCAAATCCTCTCCAGTGGGAGCAGGGGCGATGCTCTATGGGGTAGGGTCTCTCCTACCTGCCCTCCAAGGGACCCTGGCCAGGCTGGGGGCTCTGCCCTGGGAGAGGCTCCTGCCCCAGCCCCACCGCTCCCGGCTGCAGCCCGGATTCGAATCCGAATCCGAATTCGGATCCGGAGCCGGCAACACGCAAGGACTCACTTCCTGCAGCCGTAGTGATCCCTTCCCTTCCCCCCCAACCCCCGACACACTGCTCTGGGTCCTAGTGTCACCCCACAGCTGTGCGCCACCCCCCACACCTGGGGGGGTCCCCTCCACCGGGGGGGAGCAAGGAAAGGCCACGATCCTGGGGAGGGAGAAAGAGGGGGGTCATTTTATGAAGACTCTGGATTAGTCCTCAGAGCAGTGGCTCCCAAACTTTGATGTCCTTGAGCCACAAATAGTATTTTTACAACCCTGGTGGGCCACCGGGCTGGCCGCTAAAAAGGCATGTGGTGATGTATTCGTATACTGGGGTCTCAAACATGCGGCCCGTGGGCCACATGCGGCCCCTAAAGCTATTTCCTGCGGCCCTCTATGACACTATTGTTACTTATATTTGCAATATTGTTGTATGAAAAGGTTTCAGTGGTGTGGTACGGGCTAATGTACTAGTCCTCATGCGGCCCTCGTGGTGATTTGAGTGTGAGACCCCTGTCGTATGCAGTACACCATTCAGGACTATAGAGCTACACGAGGCTTGTCCAACATGTGGCTCAGGGGCCAGAATCCAGCCCACCAAGGGATTTTATCCAACCCGCCGAATGCTGCCGCAAAGCCTGGGAGCTGGGGCTATCTAGAATACTCTGTATTGCTACATCAAGTGTGCGGGCAGATATTGACAATTTATGCAAGTAAAAGCAATGCCAAATAGCACACTTATCATTATTTTATTGAAGTTTATTAATATGTATGTCTTTACTATCAAAATCCCCCCCCCCGCCTGAGAAACAAATTTCAGTGTGGCCCCTCACTCAAGAAGGTTGGACACCCTTGGTCTCTGCATACTTAAAAGTGCACATTTAGTTCCAGAGTGGGAGCCGTGTTAGTCTCTATGTAGCAAAAACAAGAGACACGTGGCACCTTAAAGACTAACAAATTTCTTTAGGCATAAGCTTCCCTGGGCTCCAACCCACTTTGTCAGACTTATTGATGCAAGCAATTAAAAAAAAATTAAACTGTTAAACTAATGTAGAGATCCATAAATTGACACAACTTGGACATAAAAAATGGCAACATTTATAAGCCAGAAGGAGAACACTTTAATCTCCCTGGACACTCAGTAGCAGACTTGCAAGTTGCCATATTTCAACAAAAAAAACCTTAAGATAAAACTTCAGTATGAAACTACAGAGCTGGAGCTGATTTGTAAACTTGACACAATCAGACTGGGTCTGAACAGGGAGTTGGAATGGTTAGCTCATAAAAAGTAATTGTCCCTGTTCATACATTTTACCTTCTAATCAACTGGTGTGAATGGGCCCCATTTGTCCTAACAGAACAGACTTTGCTGACACCTGACATCCTCCATCCTGGCACAGGTATATATATCTCTGTATTTTCCACTTCACGCATCTGACAAAGTGGGTTGGAGCCTATGGACGCTTACGTTCAAAGAAATCTCTTGGTCTTTAAGGTGCCACAGGACTCTTGCTGTTTTTTCCGTACACAGACTAACGTGGCTACTCCACTGGAAATTTTATTAGAGCAGGTGGGCAGAGGGCTGAGAGCAGGCACCAGGCAGAGTGGGATTTTTTCCCCTGAAAGCTCATGGGACAAATAAATTGGTTAGGCTTTAAGTGTCACAGGACTCCTTGTTTGTCCTCTTTGCTAGCTTACATAGCTCCTGTCCCAAGGTGCTGGCTTTTGTGGATCCCATCCCTAGGCACTTTGTCTCTCTTTACTCATTGCACAAGCAGCCCAAGTGACCCACTTAGGTTTTCTGAGTCCTAATGTTGTTCCAGTGATTTTTCTAGGTGCCTGAAGGGTTCAGCCCTTAACTGACTGCCAGAAACCAGATTTTGATTTATGGACAGCAGCAGACCTGGTTGAAGCAGATGGCTTTACTGCCCAGGTGTCAGAACGGCACCTGTGCCTCCCATTTCCACTCACTGTTTTCCACTGTTTACCAAAATCACAGGCCTTCTCCCGCTGGCAACATGCAATATTCCTTGAAATGTTGGAATGGTTCAGATGCAGCAAATAAAAGTAATTGCATCACCTCCACACACCAAAACCACGGTGAATTGAGAGTAGGACCTGATTTGGCATTGGGGAAAAATCTCAAAACAACACATAGCTCTCAGCGAGCACTTTGCATCAATCAATTTCAAAATGCTTTTCAACCCATATTAGTCACTCCTCTCCACAACTGTTCAATTACGTTTGAAAATAACCTACCAAAGCCTGATTGCTTCTCCTGTAGTAGAGCGAAGTTAATAGCTGAGGATAACACCTCAGTGAGGATTCCCAGAGAGTTCTTGGGATTATTTTTCTCATTATTCAAGACAAAGGACATTGGAGTTCAAGAAGCTAAATTCCACTTTATTTAACAGCAAGAAATAAAACTTAACCCCTTTCCCAGCATCTAACACCTGGCTCATAAATGTAAATTTCAGGCCTGCACATTATTTCTCCCAGTGTACACAGGCACTGGGAAGAAGGAACAAGTTAAAGCTGGTAGAAGAGGCCAGACAATCCGCAGAAGAGGCCAGGACCCAGTCACGAACGAAACCGTTCCTAGAGCAGGAAAGTCAAGTTAGATGGATGCAGCTTGGGGTGAGTGGCCAACAGAGTTTCTGTCACACACAGGGAACTGTGACAGGTGGGGAAGGAACGACTGAGCTGTCAGGCTTCATTTCTCCATCAGACCTGGAGGCCAGAGGCCAGCCCGGCTTTAGGGCTGCAAAGTTCTGTTTGCGTCCCTGGATTTCTTTGCACCACTGTCCAGAGTCGTCCTCTCTGCAGACAGGAGATGGCACCCCCTGCCTGGGTCATTCCTTGGGGCATCATTCCTCGCCATGTAGAATTCAGGGACAGTTTCCTCTGACACAGGGCAATGCCCATCTCTCTGGCCCCAGTGCGGCGAGTTCACAGTCTTCAGCCTCATCTGTCTGGCTACGGGAATTTAGGGAACAGAAGAGTGGCCACCCCCAGGAACATGTCTCCTAGAAGCAACAGCTCCAGGTAATTGGGGAGCCCAGCCAAGGGGCTGGTGAAAGATGGGAGGTGGGGACAGAGGGCTAGAATGAAGGTGGGACCTTCTCCTAATCTCCATGGCAGGGGGATCCCATCTGGGAAGGGAAAGGTCAGGAGAGGAACTTCAGCGAGGAAAGGGGAGAATTTGCAGGTGTTGCTCTGTCTTCCTTCCTCAAGTGTGACCAGCAACCAGGCCTGGAGCAGGGAGGTGGGGCTGATCTGTGCCCACCCCCCCTTCTGGGATTTGCTTAGATCAGGCAAAGCCCCAGGGTGACTGCTGTAGCCTCACCCTAGTGATGAGCAGCTGCATCCATGGGAGCCAAATGCCCCTGCTGCAGGTGGGAATTAAGAAATGGATTTTTCATTAAGGCCTGCCCTTGTCAGGGCCCTGAGAGAATTTCCTTGTGCATGAAGCAGTCTCTGACATCTGGTATGGTGTTACCTACCTTTAGCTATCTTCAGCTCTGAAATGCTCCAAGAGGACTCTTTTCTCTGCATTGATTTCCTGATGCTTGATACTGTAAGAGCATCGGTTGAAACTTCCCCCACATTCAAAGTCTTTCCTATGAATTCTCTATGGCTATGTCTACACTTAAGAATGCTCGTTCAAACTAAGTTAGTTGAAATTAATTAGTAGGAACTAATTTTGACTAATTCGAACTAACTTAGTTTGAACTAGCATGTCTACATTAGAAACCTAAATCGAACTAGCATGTGCATGCCCAGAACTTGCTAGTTCGCCTTAGGAAAAGAGCACCATGGGAAGTGTGGCAACGTAGCACCTGAGAAAGGCCATCCCCCCACCCAATCCCATAAAAAGAGGAAGGCACTTTCTTCCTGGTGTCATGTACCCTAGGAGGAAGCAGGTCAAACTGCGTTTAATTCAAACTAATGCAGGGTTCTCAAACGTGGCCAGCAGGCCACATGCGACCCCTAAAGCTATTTCTTGTGGCCTGCAATGACACAATCATTATTGATATTTGCAATATTGCTGTATGAAAAGGTTTCTGTGGTGTGGCCCATGGGCTAACATACTAGTCCTCATGCGGCCCTCAGGGTAATTTGCGTCTGAGACCCCTGAACTAACAGTTAGTTCAATGTTACATGTCTACATTGGGTTAGTTTGAATTAGAGGCAGGGTTTACTGTTTCAAAGTAAGTTTTCCTTAATTCGAATTAAGGAATTCCTTAGTCTGAACTGATGAAAGCCAGTGTGGACGTGCACTGATTCAGTTCAAATTAATCTTCCTTGATTCAAACTAAATTCTCAGTGTAGACATAGCCTACGTATAATAATGTGTGAGCTCAGACTGAATCCTTTCCAACAGTTGGGTTATTTCCAGGGTCTCACCCATGTGCCTTCACCAATGTTTAGTGTGTTTTCAGCTGTGTTTCAAGCTCTTCCCCTCCATCCAAGTATTTATGGGGCTTCCCTCTTATGTGGGTCCTCGGATGCATAACAAGGGCTGATCCTCCATCCAACCTGTCCCCGATGCTGCAGTTATTCATAGGGTCTGTCCCGGGTATGCACTCGCCCATGCTTAATAAGCATTGAGCTCTCACTAAAACTTTTCCTGCACACCAGGCA
The DNA here is from genome assembly GCA_007922195.1 of Podocnemis expansa. Taxonomy (NCBI): domain Eukaryota; kingdom Metazoa; phylum Chordata; order Testudines; family Podocnemididae; genus Podocnemis; species Podocnemis expansa. The sequence goes on from ML682233.1 coordinate 73,918, forward strand.
TCTGTGGGGTCTCTCCCCCGTGTGGATTCTCCAGTGTTTAGTGAGGCTTGAGCTTTGACTGAAGCTTTTCCCCCAGTGCAAACATTTATAAGGTTTCTCTCATGTGTGGTTCCTCTGATGCGTGATAAAGTTGGTTTTTAACTTGAAACTCTTCCTACAGTTAAGGCATTTATAAGGCGTCTCTCCTGTGTGGGTTCGCTGATGATTAGTGAGGCTTGAGCCCTGACTGAAGCTTTTCCCACACTCCAAGCACATATGGGGTTTTTCTCCCATATGCAGCCTCTGATGTGTTACCGGGTTTATTCTGACACTGAAGCTTTTCCCACAGTTGAGGCATCTATAGGGTCTCTCTCCTGTGTGAATTCTCTGATGTTTAGTGAGACTTGAGCTCTGACGGAAGCTTTTCCCGCACTCCCAGCATTTATAGGGTTTCTCTCCTGTGTGGTTTCTCTGATGCATAATAAGGTTTGTTCTTAGACTGAAGCTTTTCCCACACTCAAGGCATTTATAGAGTTTCTCCTCCTTGCGATTTGTCTGAGGGGCTGTGCTTTCCTTAGGATCTGTGGATGCTGCCCCATATTCAATGGATTCATCCATGTTCTTCACTGGGTGGTTTCCCAGCTTCCTCTTTGACCTGCACTGATCTCCCCAGCTCTTTCCTTATTCCAAACACTTGGAAAAAGTTCCGGTAGCTGTTTTTATAACAGTCCTCAAGGCCTCCGTTTGCTCAGCACCTTCAAGTTGAGGATTCACCTCGTTCTCACTCACCATCTCACCTGCTAGAGGAGAGAGAATCCGGAAAGGAGCCAGTGCTCATAGAAACATAGAAGATGAGGCGAGGAGGGACCTCAGGAGGTATCTAGTCCAACTCCTGCTCAAAGCAGGACCAACCCCAACTAAATCATCCTATTCAGGACTTTTCTTCAACACTTCTAAGGATGGAGAGTCCACCACCTCCCTAGATAACCCATTTCAGTGCTTCACCACTCGCCTAGGGAAAATGTCTAAGAGACTGTCTTGTATACAGGTAAGAGACTATGCAAATAAGATCAAACCATGATATAACGTCACAGTAGGGACAACACAACTTGAAAGTAAATAAGACAAATGATGAGTGGAAACATCAAGATGGTCCAAACAGGTGATAGACTCTAAGTTCAGAAGGGACCAGTCTGACCTTCTGCACAACGCAGGCCACACAACCTTACCCGCCCGCTCCTGTGATAAATGTCTAACCTACAGCTAAGTCATTAAAATTCTCAGATTATAGTTTGAAGACTTGAAAGGACAGAGAATCCACCAGCAAGTGAGCCTATATTGGCATTTAAACTCTTTCTTTTTACAAGATGTTCCTTTTGGGGACTCTTTAATTATTTTAGGGGCTCTGAGTTGCCTCAAAGGATAACTTCTCCCTTTATTAGACTGTTGATCCTACTGTAGAGTGGCATGTTGATAGGGCCGGCATCTTGCCCGCCTTTAATGGGTCTGTTAAATTTACTCTTAATGGCTCAGGTCATAAGGCATATGCTTTTGAAAAAGATCTGTCATTTCAAACACTTGTTAATTATCCCAGTTCAATATACAGAAGACAACTTCTGGTGGTGGATTTCATCCATCAAGCCTGGAGAACTGTACACAAGCCTCTGATTGCAAAAAGGAGGTGATCCCCATTCTCTGTTGGGGTTATTGTCATGAATCTATTTGTGCATCATTTCACTTCAGAAATGTGTGTGTTTTATCCTTTTTGTGATGTGGAGGAAACTGTCTTGATTTTTCTCATATTGTACTCATATTTATTTTTAAAGACACATTCACAAATATATTGGTGGGGTGCTTTGCAAACCTTATTTTGAGTCAAACAGAGTGCCATTTTCACAAATAGACTATATAAATTCATTGGTACTTACGTTACCAATGTTCTCATGGTTTTTGTGGAGGGCTGGGATGCTTCAAACATAGCTATTTTACTCTTATTCTCGATTTGGATCAGTTTACTCCGTGATAGGCTATTGGAAATACACTTTACACTGTCAGGAATAGGCAAATATTTTTGAAGCTCAAATGGGGGGGTTCGTTTGTCTTATTGTTTTATCTACTGATTTTTATTAATAGTGCTTTTAAAAGTCAAAACTCTCTCTCCCCCTCTCTCGTGAATTCTCTGACATCTAAAAATGTGTGAGCTCCCACTTTTTTTCATATCGGAAGTATTTCTAGGGTTTCTCACCTCTGTGTATTCGCTGATGTTTAGTGAGGTATGAACTGTTATAGAAGCTTTTCCCACAGTCCAAGCATTTATGGGTTTTCTCTCCCATATGGATTGTCTGATGTGTGATAAGGTGTGATCTCTGAATGAACCTTTTCCCACAGCTGAGGCATTTATGAGGTTTATCTCCCGTATGGATTCTCTGATGTCTAATAAGGGCTGATCTTTGAATAAAACTTTTCCCACAGTCCAAACATGTATGAGGTTTCTCTCCTGTATGGATTCTCTGATGAGTACTAAGGGCTGATCTCCGAACAAAACTTTTCCCACATTCGAGGCACTTGTAATGTCTCTCTCCTGTGTGGGTTCTCTGATGCATAGTAAGATGTGAGCTCTGGTTAAAACATTTTCCGCATTCAATACATTTATAGGGTCTCTCTCCTGTGTGGATTCTCCGATGTTTAGTGAGGTGTGAGCTGTGATTAAAGCTTTTTCCACAGTCCAAGCATTTATGAGGTTTTTCTCCTGTGTGGATTCTTTGATGAATAATAAGTTGTGATCTCACATTGAAACTCTTCCCACAGTCGAGGCACTGAAATGGTTTAACTCCTGTGTGGATTCTCAAATGCGTAATAAGACTAGAACTCTGATTGAAACATTTCCCGCACTCAAGACATTTATAGGGTCTCTCTCCTGTGTGCAATCTCTGATGTGTTATAAGGTATGAACTGTGATTGAAACACTTCCCACAATCCAAGCAAATATGGGGTTTCCTTCCAGTGTGGCTTCTCTCGTGTTTGATAAGGTTTGATCTCACATTGAATCCTTTCCCACACTCCTGACATTTGAAAGGTCTCTCTCCTGTGTGCAGTCGCTGATGTGTAATAAGGTGCGAGCTCTGAGTGAAGCTTTTCACACAGACCAAACATTTATAAGGTCTCTCCCCTGTGTGCATTCTGCCATGTTTAATAAGATCTGAGCTCTTTATGAAGGTTTTCCCACAGTCCAAACACTTGTAGGGTTTCTCTCCTGAGTAGATTTGCCGATGCATAATAACGTTTGTTCTTGCACTGAATCTTTTCCTTTTATCTAGAATGAGCCTCTCTTCTTTGTGATAGGTCTGCCGGGCTGTGGCTTCCTTGAGATCTGTGCATCCTTCCCTACACTGAATGGATGCATCCCGCCAGGAAACAAATTTGTTTCGTAGCTGCATCTCTGTCATGCACCAAATTCTTGAGCCTTTTCCCTGTTCCAAACCCTGTGAAAAATTCCCTTCAGCTCTAAAAGTCTCAAGTGGTTCCACTTGCTCAGGACCTTCATGTTGCAGATTCTCCTTCTCGTTCTCACTCACTGTCTCATCACCTGCTGAGAGACAGAATCAAGACAGAAGTCATTTCCTCTGTCGGGGAGAACGGACAGGAAGGGGAACAGCAAAAAGTGGAAACGCAACACAATAACTGCTAAGGAGATTGAGGAATTGGATAGAATCCTAGCCGAGGGTTGGAAGGAACCTCAGGAGGTATCTAGTCCCAACCATCTGCTCAAAGTAGGACCAACTCCAACTAAAGCATCCCAGCCGGGACTTTATCAAGCCATACCATAAGGGTGGAGATTCCAGCACCTCTCTAGGTAGACCATTCCAGTCCTTCACCACCCTCCTAGAGACAAAGTTTTTCCTAACATCCAACCTCAACCTCGCTCACTGCAACCTGAGACCATAGCTCCTTTCTCTGTCATCTGCCACCCTTGAGAACAGCCTAGCTCCATCCTGTCTGGAACCCCCTTCAGGTAACTAAAGACTGCTACCAAATTTTTCCTCATTCTTCTCTTCTCAGGGAACTGGGCTTGTTTAGTCCACAGCCTCTCCTCATAAGTCATCTACTCCAGGTCCCTGACCATTTTTGTGGCCCTCTGCTGAACCCTCTCCAATTTGTCCTCATTCTTCCTGTTGCGGGGAGTCCAAAACTTGACAGAGTATTCCAAATGCAACTTCACCAGTGCCAAATAAAGGGGAATAATCATTTCCCTGGAACTGCTGCAGTCTGCCCCCAAATCCCATCCAAATACTCTCAGGGAAGTAAACTGTAGAGGAAAATCCTGACTTTTAACAGGATGCGTGGGAAGCTGTGGGTGATCTCTGCCATAATGACACAAGACCGGCTGTGGTGCAGCCCTGACCAGGGTGAGATAAGGCAGGAATAACTGTGCTCACTCACTATACATTTCTGGGAGTCCCCATTTTTTCCATCACTCTCCAGGTGTTTCTGTGTCAGGTTCAATGACTCCTCACCTGCGCAGGTATTTTTTGGGATCTCCTTTGCCTCACAGGCCTGGAGATCTGGAATCCACAACTCTTCCCCTCTTTCCAGTCGGGTGATCAGGTCAGGTTTGGGAATGGGAAATCCTGCTCAGGGGACAAAATCAGACAAGATCAGGGTGCACCGAGGGTCACAAAGGACATTTCCTGATTAACCTGGCCCTATGCTGTGGAACCTGAACGGATGGGACCAAAATCACTGAGTCACTTAAGGAGTCACAGATTTGGACATCTGCAGATACAAGAGGGCTCTACAGACTGGTGGGGCTGTTAGAGGCCAACAACAATCCTTTAAAATGTGGACATCCCAGTACAAATAAGAAGAAGAAGCAGAAAATCTGGCAATTTAATTCTAAAAATAGGCCAAAAAGGCCATGGGACCAGTAGACAGTGGAAGTTTTAAAGGAGCATTCAAGGCAAACAAGGCTATTGCAGGGAAGTGAAATGAATTCTTTGCATCGGTTTTCCCTGCAGAGGATATGGGTGAGGCACTTACATCAGAGCTATTCTTTTTGGGTGTCAGAGTTGAAGCTCTGTCCCACAATGATGTTTCAACTGAAGTTTTAGAACAGATACATTAAACAGGAATCAGTCACCAGGACTAGATGATAGTCACTCAAGAGTTCTGAGGGAACTCAAATATGAAATTGCAGAGTTATTAACTGGAGGGTGCATCCTTAGCCATTATATTAGATGACTGGAAGGAAGAACCTGGCAATTACAGGTGGGTAAGTCTAACCTGGCGCCAGGCAAACCGGTTGAAACTATGGTACAGAATGGATTTATCAGACACACAGATGAACATAATTTATCGGGGAAGAGTCAACGCAGCTTTTGTAAAAAGAAATCAGGCACCCCTGATCTATTAGAATTCTTTGGGGGAGTCAATGGATGTGTGGAAAAGGGTGACCTAGTTGATATAGCGTACTTGGATTTTCAGGAACACTTTTACAAAATCCCTCACTAAAGGCTATTAAGGAAACTACGAGTCATGCGATAACAGGGAGGATCTCCTCATGGATCGGTAACTGGTTCAAAGACAGGAAACAAAGGGTAAGAAAAAATGGTCAGTTTTCACAATGGAGAAAGTTGAGTAGCAGAAGAAGGGCTCTCTGCTAGTCAGCGTATTCATTAATTATCTGGAAAAGGAGATAAACAGTGAAGTTGCAAATTTTGCAGATGAGACAAAATTATTCAAGATAGATGACTCTACAGCAGACTGTGAAGGGTTACAGAAGGATCAGGAGACTGGCAACAAAATGGCTGATGAAATTCAAAGTTCTTCAGCGCAAAGCAATGCACGTTGCATGTGGACAGCTCGGATCTCTGTTTCCAACGGTATGTTCTAAAACTGCTATTTTCACTCAAGAAAGAGACCTTGATGTTAATTAGGGTAGTTCTTGGAAAACTTCAGCTCAATGTGCAGCAGCAGTTAAAAAAAAAAAAAAAAGGCTAACAGTATGTTAGAAACTATTAGAAAAAAGCTAGAAAATAAGACAGAAAATATCACAATATAACTATATAAAGCCATGTGGCACCGGTACCTGGAATACAGTGATCAGTTCTGGTCACCCCATTTCAAAAAAGGTACGGTGGAACAGGGAAAGGTTCGGAGAAGGAGACCAAAGATAATCAAGGGTATGGAACAGCTTCCATACGATGAGACTACACCATTTAGGGCTGTTCAGATGACTAACGGGGGATATGACAGAAATTGATAAAAACATGAATGATATGGAAAAATTAAGTTCTCCTAACTTTGTAGTGCGGACAGGCTCTTAGACATATAGCCCCCATGGCTTCTAATAACCAGAGGCACACAAATCACTTACCCAGCGAAGTCACCATCTCATAATTCTCATGCATGACGTCCCTATAAAGGGTTTGCTGATGGCGGTCTAGCAGAGCCCACTGTCCCTGGGTGAAATACACAGCCACCTCCTCAAAGGCCACCGGCATCTGAAACAACAGGAGTCCTCCACTCAGCATCTGTTGTCCAACCACAATCCCACTTGTCATGGGAGAAAAAAGCCAAAAAGACAGAAGCTCTGGGAAGGCTGGAGTAGCAAAATCCCACCTGCACCTGCTCAGAGAAGCCAGGAGGCTTCAGGTAGCAGAGAACAAGTAAGAGGCCCTCCCTCCCAGCAGATGGAGGAGGGCTGGCTCTTCTCCTTTCCCACACACCTACTAGCCACACACTAATATGGGAAGCAGATGTCTGAGCCGAAGACAGTGCCGGAAATCCCAACAGCTTCCCTTTGTATTTCACAGCAGGTTCCAGCCCCAGCACTGGGAATCTGGAAGATTTGCCCAGACCTGTCCAGAGATTTGTTGGCTGTTTCAGAAATGGGGGAACGTTCATCCCCTGCCAGTGAGGATGTCCAGAAAATCACGTCCAAAGTTAAATGTGTTTCATCTGGTTCATCACACCTTGTTCCCTCGCTCCTCACCCTGTCTGTCTCCTGCCCCTCCCCATCTGCAGCAGCCCCCTGGAAATTCCCCACCTGAGATGGATTCACCAAAGCCATTTCCCTGCCCTGTCTTCCAGGAAGATGGGATGATCCGGAGCCAAACATGGGCATAGTTCTTCAGCCTGTCATAGAGAAAAAGGCAGAAGAGGAGGTTTCAGATGGAGCTTAATCCATTACACTCCCTGATTCCCCCTAACTCTTTTCCTGCAGTTGAGACACCAGGGAAAACCTCATATACTTCATTACACCACAAACCAGGTGTCTCCCAGGAGAATTAAACTATCTGAGACACTTGTAACCCCTTCTCCCAGCCGTCTAGCGACTAGGCTCTGTACTGATTCAGCAGGAGGCCATTTGTACAGTCACTTTCCTGCCTGTCCCCAGCACCTTCTCCCAGGTCTCTCCATCACCTGGAGACTCTGGCTCAGGACCTGATGTTGACAGAGCCTGGAGCTGCCCCAGGGACTGTTTCCAGCCACCAGAGGCCATGCCCATCATGGCTTGGCACAGAGGGCTTCAGTGAAGGTCTCTGCCTGGCTACGGGAGCAGCAATTTCTCTGTCTGGGCTCTCAGATCACAGTAGAGAAGCAGCTTCTGACCTGGGAAGATCACCTCCAGAGGTCTGATACCATGTGGGATGTTCTCCCACGAAAGCTCATGTGATAAATAAATTTATTAGTCTTCCAAAATGTCTCAGGACTTTTTTTTTTAAATATATAAATAGAAAGAGGCAGACACCAGCTGCCTTTTGTCCTGCACTAACCAGAGCCCTCTGGCAAGAGAGCCCCACTGGGACCTCCCTGCAGCCCCCAGGGGCAGAAGCTGATCTCTGTGGCCCATCTAGACTGTTGCTAGCAGTGACTCCGGTCTGACACTAGATCTGATCATGCACAAAAATCAGGGCAGGACCCTGCCCAGCCCCCAAAATGAAGCTGCTGGGCAGGGTAGCCCCCCACTTTCTCCTATCCTGGGGAACTGCCCTTGGATTCTTCACCACTCCTCTGCCTTATCCCTGCCCCAGATCTCCCCCTTCCAGAGCCACCCGCCTCCTGCTCCCACATTCTCCCTCCAACTCCCCTCCCCACAGCCTTCTTTCCTTCATAGCATCCTTCGCATCTCCCTTCTGCTCCAGCTCCAGCCCCCCAGCCACATTTCCCCTGCATCCCCTCCAGCCCTCCCCACCTTTCCCCTACTCCTCCATCCCCTCTGCCCCCTGCAGCAAAGCAGGGCAGCTTCCCCAGGTGGGGTGGTGGGAATCACAGCTGGAGCATCCCTGGACCAAACCCACCCCTGCAGCTGGGGGGTGATGCTCCATAGGGCAGGTCTCTCCTACCTGCCCTCCAAGGGGCCCTGGCCAGGCTGGGGGCTCTGCCCTGGGAATAGAGGGAGCAGCGGAGAGGCTCCTACCCCAGCCCCATTGCTCCGGTTCTGGATCTTGCAGAGAGCCCGGAATCCGGAGTCACTTCAGCCAAAGCGATTCGCTTCCTGCTGCCAGGCTCCAGTGTGACCCCAACCATCGGTCCCCATCCCAGCTCCTTCTGGGTCCTAGAGATACACTCATTGCACTGCTGCCTTCTGCTCTTAGTGTGACCCACTGACATAGGGCTGCCAGGTACCAAGCCTGGAAAGGAGGGCAGGGAGGTAGGAAAAGGAGGACATTGGAGAAAATGTAGTATTAATATTAATTTTCTTTTGTTTTTAGGGGGCCCTGGAATGCTTCCCCCTAAAAATAAGTTTCAAAGGGGCAGCCGTGTTAGTCTAGTAAAGCAAAAAAAAGCAAGGAGTCTTGTGGCACTTAAAGACTAACACAACTATTGATGGCATGAGCTTTCGTAGGAGAAAATCCCACTTTGTCAGACGCTTTGAAGATGGGGGAATTTTTCTCCCATGAAAGCTCATGTGATAAATAAATCTGTTAGTCTTTAAGTGCCACAAGACTCCCTAAAATAAGGTATTCCATTGCATTTCAGCATACTTTAACCCCTGTAGGTAAAAAGCCAGGCAAAATCAGGTATTTTAAAATGCCTCCCAGTTGGAGGACATGAAGGAAAAAAGGAGGACATGTCCTCCTTTTGCCTGACATCTGGTAAGCCTTCACTGACATGAGCTGAGCCCAGCAAATCCGCAGATAGCCTCATTGTATCTGCAGATAGCCATACCCACAGGTGTGAGCCAGATATGTGAGGCCTATTTCGTGCAGATGCAAATGGGATGTGGATCCACATATTTGTGTCCACACAGGGCTTTAGACGTCAGTCCCGTTTCAAGGCAGCCTGGTCTGATTTTCCACAAAAGCTCTTGCAATAAATAAATGTGTTAGTCTTTAAGTGGCACAGGACTCCTTGTTTGTTCTACTGAAGAAAATTAACACGGCTGTCCCTCTAGAACTTGGTCTCATTCGTGGGACACAGTGAAATTAAAGTAAATAAATCCCTTTAATATAACCAGGAGGACTAATTTCACTGTCCAGTGAAACAGTCAATTTCAGGAAGCTGGTGATATGTACAATGACACATTTAGCTAAATTCTGCATTCAGTAGCTAGCTGTTGCATATTGATATAGCTAACTTGTTAGCAAAATAAGCAATCCTGCTTCACCCCTTCTGCTTGATGCTCCCTCCATGTCCCCATGCATGCCCACCAGTCAGCCCTGAGCCCCCCAAACCTCTCTGAGCCCCACACAGAATGGATCGGTCTGACCAGGAAACCTTCCCTGCCAACTTCTGTGGGGCAGAGCAGCCATCCAGGGTTCCCCCTGACTGTATTTTGTGGGACATTGTGTAGGTTGTGGGATAAAAGTACCAGTTGCGGATCCATTGCATAGGACAGGGGTTTCAAACCCACAGCCCGCAGCCTGCATACGGCCCCTAAACCTCTTTCCTGCAACCCACAACAATGCTATTTTTACCAATATTTGCAATATTGTTGTATGAAAAGGTTTCACTGGTGCAGCCCTCGGGCTAACATACTAGTCCTCATGCAGCCCTCATGGTGATTTGAGTTTGAGGCCCCTGGCGTAGGATGTGGGACAAAGGTTCCCAAGATTCGCAAAATGAAGCTGGTGTCAGCAGAGCCCTGGGTAAGGGGATGTCCCAGGAGCTGGTTCAGGCCCTTGGACAAAGTGCCCGCCTGGGCTGGACTGAGACCAGCTGCTGGTTCCCTGGCAGACAAGGGAGGCGACAGCAGCAAAGCATGTGTTTGGTACTTTAAGCATTCATGTCAGTAAGGAATGGAATTGGGAGGCTTCAGTATCCTGGGGAGGGAACATAGGGTATTTCGCTAGGGATTGGTCCTGAGCCTCTCCAGAAGCAAAGGGGTGATGGGATCCTGGCAAGCCTGAATTTGTGCCATGGCTGAGCCCTGGCACCTTTAGTCGTGGCGGTTCATAGCTCCTGTTCCTCTGGGCTTGTTGCATCAGTGATGAAAGTAAATAAAATTGCATAAGCCGCAGTACCAATTTTATTACAAATTAAACCCTGGGGCCTGGCCTCGGGGAGGCTGCCAGAGCCCTGAGCTGCAGCGGACATGTTTTGCAGTGTGTGATTCGCTCTGCCAGTTAAAGGGCAGAGAAAGGAGGATTTCTGGCCAGATTTCCCCTGGAGTACTGTCCTGCTGGATAAGGAGGCAGAGAGTTTCGTATCCAGAGAGCTCAGGCTCTTCCTTAGTGAGGGAAAGCTGGGATTGCTCTGTCTCTATTTATCTTCCTGGGTCAGATCTGCAGCTGTCTCCTCCCTTGTCAGCTGGGCAACCAGCAGCTGGTCTGTGTGGGGAAGAAACCTTCATGAAAGCTCCTCCTGTGCCCAGCCCAGGCAGGGACTTCGTCCAGCAGCTGGAACCAGACCCAGGAGCAGCCCCCAGCTCCCTAGCCGGAGACTGCAGGTGATGGAGGGGTGGGCAGGAAAGTGGCTCTGCGCAAAGGGCCCTGGGACAGACTCAGATCTGGCAGCATTTGCTCCTTGTGAATTTTCCGGGGGGCTGGGTGGGATCTCTCCTGCAAACTGGGGGATTTAGGAGAGGAAACAGGAAAGGGGAGACCAGGAGTGAGCCCTGCTGGGGTTTCCCCTTTGTCTTCCTAGCCTGGCGCAAAGGGAAGAGGTTAATAAAGAGGGATGGAGGAAAAGCAATGAGCAGGCTGGGGAGGGTGTGTTTGTGGGATGGCGGTCGTTCGTCTCCTAAAAACCTTTACTTCCTACCCAGCCTCCTCTCCCAACCCTGAGACAAGCTGTAGGATGTTCCACAGAGCTGGGAAAATTAATTCAATAGTCAACTGCTAACAGGGAAGGACATATTTCTTGCAGAAATACATTCCAGCTAAAAGGAGGCAGTGTTCTGTGTTAGCCAACGGTGCAGCATGTGAAACTGTCACTGCAGATTTTATTCTGCTGTGCCCACTCCAGGGAACTAAACTGATACACCCCAGAGGGGTAGTCTTGGTAGTCTATTTATGTGTGCTACTTTTTTTGTAAAGTGCCACAGGACTCTATTTTTATATTATGCACCTACTCTTGGTTCTGGCACCATCTAATTATGAGTGCCGGATTTTGCAACCTTTATATTATTTTAGTGTTGATTTTGAGGATGGTATAGGGAAGAAAAAAACCCTGTAGTCTTAATACTCTTACAATGCTTTTATAACTCTCTTACCGTGCCATTTTTTCCCTCAGTAATCACAAATTGCTGTACCATCCTTCAGATTCCCCCCTCTTTTTTATTCTTGAATTTCTATATAAGATCCTATTTGATTCTGATTAATTTCTTTCATTTTATACATTAATACTCTTTGAATAGATATTGCTTACAGTTTTCATTCAAATACACATGATTAATATGAAAACCCATTAGATTTTGCCGTTTTCTCTGTTTAATTAGTGAAGGTATGTAACTTTGCAAAGATCTGCCTCATTTTGTCACTCATTTATCAATACCAATGAAAATAAATCTTGGTAGTCACGGCTGTTTTGCCACCTCAAATTATATACAATTCCCTCAGTTATGCAGACCATGAATCATTTGCTTGATTACAGGGAGAATACATCAGGCACATAAAATTACTTTTATCAAACAGCAAAATGCAAAATGAGAACCAATGGCTGGAATTTAAAGCCAGAAAAAAATTCTGATTAGAAATAAGACCTTAATTTAAAACAGAAAGATGATGAACAAATGGAACAAGTTGCCAAAGAAAGTGGCAGATTCTCCAGCTCTTGACGTCTTCGAATGTAGACTGGATTTCTTTCTGGAAGATATGTTTTAGTCAAACACAAATTTTAGGATTCACTGTAGGAGGAACTGGTTGAAATGATCTGGCCTGCGTTCTGAAGGAGGTCATGCTAGCTGGCATTAAAATCTATGAATTAATTACTCCATAACGGACTGCCTGGGTCTGGGGTTAAACTCCCTCTTGATCAGCTGATGTCTAAAGATATAATTGTTCCCTCCATATTTAAGGAGCTTGCCTCATTTGAAGGAAGATTGTTTGCTAGGTGTTAACAAGAAAATCACCCAGCATGTAAATGGTTTGATTTTTTGTCCCAGATGAGACAGAATAAGGAGTGGGTGGAAATAACTTTCCATGTGGTGTTGCTCAGCGCATATCTGAGTCCCTCCTTCTTTCTATATTGACAAGTTCCAGAGAGGTAGCCATGTTAGTCTAGTTCAGCAAAACAAACAAAAAATCCAGGGGCATTTAAAGACTGAAATTTATTTGTTAGTCTTCAAGTGCGACAGGACTCCTTGTTTGTCCTCCTTCCTTAGGCAGAATCCAGGGTTGCTTAATTTGTATCCTCTTATGATAACCCTACTGCATTTTTCCTTAGCCTTCCAAATGCTGCTTTCAATCCCGAAAGCCCCAATAGTTCATGACAAATGGTCTATGTGGCTGTCTGCTTCCCTTAGCGTTGAGATGTGGCTGCTTCTGGGGTGAAAACATGATCATAGTTCCCTGCCAGGAACAGGTCAGGACAGGCGGGTAAGGGAAGGAAATTGTGACCAACCAAGACAAACTGACCCTGCTTTATCCCATTTCAGCTGCTGCCCAACCCAGCCCCTACAGCCATCTGTCCCCATTGCAGCTGCCCCCCAAAACCTTCCAGAGTCATCCAAAGTCATCCAAAGCACCCACTGCCACCAGGATTTAGAGACCCCTCCAATCCTCTTGCTTTTCTTTTATGGTATTGAACATCCATGTATGTGCTCTGATTCATCCCCATTTCTCAAATATTAATATAGGATCTCCTAAAATGTTGCCCCATTTTTGCTTTTAGGTTATGATCCAGGAAAAACTCCTAGAACCATAGGACTGGAAGGGACCTTGAAATATCAGCTAATCCAGTCCCCTTCAGTCACTTGATTAACTTAAACTGTGGTTTCCACTTCTTGCATTGATAAAGTGGGCTGTAGCCCATGCAGCTGTCGCCCAAATAAATTTGTTAGTCTTTAAAAGTGCCACAGGACTCCTTGGTTGTTTTGCTGAAAGAGACTAACACAACTACCCCTCTGGTAGGTGTCATTTTATACTCATGAACTTTTCTCTCTCACCAATGTCAGTTGGCTCAATAAAAGATGTTACTTCTCCCAACTTGTTTCTGTAATATCCTGGGACCAAAATGGCTACAGCTACATCATATATTCATGGATTCCTACCTGTCCTAACTGATGGGTGGCAAGGGTTGTCTCTGTGGCTTTGTGTCTCTCTTGAATGTTTGGAGGGGCAGTGGAGACAGAATTTAATTCCACAGTCTCCTAAGCAGTTGTTATGTTGTTTTTCCATGCTTTGCTGTTCTTTCTGTCCTGCACATGGATTGACTTCTGCATGGATTTTATTTCTCTCTCTCTCAGCAGATATTGGGACAGTGAGTGAGAACAATGAGAATCCTCAGTAGAAAATCCTCAGCAAGTGGAAGTTCATGGGATGTTATCAGAGTGAACTGAAGGAATTTCCTCCAGAGTCATCAGAGAGGCAGCTTCAGAAAAGGGTGTAAATCCCTTTGTTGCAGAAGATACTGCAGAAATCTCAGCCAAGCAAAAAAGCCAAATGGGAGAGAGAAAAAGCATGTCCACTGAGTCTGGGAAAAGTTTTAATAGAAGCTCACACCTTCCTAGACACCAGAGAGTGCTCATGGGAGAAAGACCCTACAAATGTTTGGAATGTGGGAAGGGTTTCAATCTGAGTTCAAACCTTCTTACACACCAGAGAACCCACACAGGAGAGCGACCCTACAAATGCTTGGACTGTGGGAAAAGTTTCAGTCTGAGCTCAAACCTTCTTACACACCGGAGACACCACACGGGGGAGCGACCCTACAAATGCTTGGACTGTGGGAAAAGTTTCATTCAGAGCTCAGATCTTATTTCACATCAAAGACTCCACACAGGAGAGAGACCCTATAAATGCCTTGATTGTGGGAAAAGTTTCATTCAGAGCTCACACCTAATTAGACATCAGGGTCTCCACTTGGGAGAGAAACCCCATAAATGCCTCATCTGTGGGAAAAATTTCACTCAGAAGTCCCACCTTATTAGACACCAGGGAATCCATACAGGGGAAGAACCCTTTAAATGCAATCACTGTGGGGAAACTTTCATTCAGAGCTCACAGCTTATTGTGCATCAGAGAATCCATACAGGAGAAAAACCTTATAAATGCTTGGACTGTGGGAAAACCTTCAGTCGGAGCTCCCACCTCATTGTGCATCAGAGAACCCACACGGGAGAGAGACCCTATAAATGCCTGGACTGTGGGAAAAGTTTTAGTGTCAACTCGAACCTTATTACGCATCAGAGGACGCACACAGGAGAGAGACCGTATAAGTGCCTAGACTGTGGGAAAAGTTTCCAGCGGAGTTCGCATCTTATTAAACATCAGAAAATCCACACAAAAAAGAAGATATGAATGTGAGTGACTTTTCACTTGGAGCTGCGGTTGTATCAGGCAGCTGCAAATCCATACGGGATAGAGACCTCACAAACACAGTGTAACAAACAGGCTGGAAACCTCATAAACACAGCCTGGCAAATGTTTCAAACAGAGCTATCATACTGAGTGTGAGAGACTCCTCATGGTGGAGAAATTGTAAGAGGATGTCATCTGCTGGAGTTAGGACCAGCCTTCTGTTTAGCACTTGTCTCTTCTAAGTCTTCTAAAGCCTGCATGGTTACTTGGGTTGCTTTGAGATTTGATGTACCTCCTGACTTTGTCAAGGAGGGTTATTGATCTAAAATTGGGGTCACTTGAATCTGGTGTTTCTGAGAGACAGCTGTTCTTCTCAAAGTTGAGAGTTTCCATCAAGGTTCCAACCTGCTGATCTTTCAGATGGTTTGACGATACCTCACCTCTGACTCTGTAACCATGAGTGCTTCATAACCCTTTGTTCCTGTAACGCCCTCCCTGGGGCTTTCACAGTCAGCAACAAACAGGAAGGTCACACTCTGAGTGCATCCATGGTCTAGCAATGCTGACCCCAGCAGCCTGTCAGAAATACAAGTCACACACCAAACTCTCCTCCAGCCTTTGCCACCACCTGCAGGGTGACCTGAATGCACTCCCAAGCCATATTTTCCCCAAAATGTGTGCTCTGCAATGTCCAGCCCTCTCCTGGACAAGTCAGAGAAATAACAATATGAATTCACTCCTCTAAAATTACAAAAGCTTATCACCAACTTAACTGGGGTAAATAAACCATTCTCTGCAAACACAGCACTGAGCAGCTTTGTAGTAAAAATAAAACAAATTTATTAACCAAAGGAGGTAGGCTAAGTGATGCCAAGTAAAAGGAAGACATGTAGAGATGATTACAAGCGAATGAAAGTGAAAATTTGCATCTAAATATCAAAACTGAATCGAGCAAGATACAGTTTTTGCTCAAGATGGTTTTACTAGCCAATCTTCCTTCTTGCCAGCCAAGGCTAGCTTTCTCTCAGGACCTTCCACAGAGATGTCTGCCTGGGTGCTTTTGGTTCTCAGGGTCAAACCGTGGCTCTGATCTTGGCAAATGATGTTGGCAAGAAAGATTAGATCACATGCTGCTCATGTATCTAGAGCTTCTGAGCTAAACTGATGATAATGAACATGTCCAGAAATATTGGGCAAAAGACTGGCTTTCTGTGTCCTCCTGTGTGAAAGATGTTTCCTTAAGCAGTTGTCTGTCTTTATTAAGTTACCTCCCAGAGATTTCAACTCCCTCCCCTTTGATTAAAAGACTCATCTTCCTCAGCTTCCAAAAACTCTGTTCCTTTGTTTCAGTCTAGTGAAGGATCCCAAAGATGGTCTATATTCTTGTGTAGATCATTCAGATTTAAATTTTCCTTCTTTTGGAATTCTGAACTGCTTATTTCTGTGTAAATATGGCTTCCATCGGTTTTGGTCACACAGTGAATTACACCTTTTGTTGGAGCCAGGTAGATAGTTGCCTTCTGTCCTACCTGTTTCTTCCTGTCTGGCCATAGACCGTAAAGCATAACAGTGTTAAGTATCCAAATCCTCTTATAGTGTTTGTACAGCTATTTCACAGTGCTGTGAACCACCAGTTTGTCATTAGCTTTCAGGAAAGACCCTACTCTATTTACTTTTATAATACAGTCCTGTTGTGTCCCATCAGTTGATTCAATTGCTTATCACATGAGGTTCAGTCCCTCTGACTTTATGGACTAGTAAACCTTTGCAATGTATTCTTCTGAATGCTACTTGTCAAAGTAAAGTTTATGTGAGGAAGCTAATATGGAGTCATGTGGTGATGGAACTTCCATGCTGGCTTCTTCCCACCCTCCCCTCTGCCAATGCTATTTCCTAAAATTCAAATTATTTTGTTTCTCGTTTCCTCCCCCTGATCTCTTGATGGCCCTATTTCTTGCTCAGGTGTAAACTGAAGTAAACAAAGATTCTTGTGTTTAGGACAGACCTGTGTTGTGCCTTTCCTGAGGCAAGACTGTCTGGCCTTGAACATCTAGTAACATCACACAAATTGCAACCTTCTCTTTGTGTGCACAACAGGAACTGGAAGCCTTAGTCCCTCTACCTGGCTCTGCCACTTGGCTACTTGAGACGGTGGTCCCGACACTACAATTCTCTGTTCCTCAGTTTCTCGAACTCACTGCTTTCCCCATGTTCTCTCTCACAGGACAGGAAAGGCCACAAATCCTGAGGGGGTAGCACAAGAGAACACCTGGATCTCAATACTAATTGCTCCCAGTGGGAAATTATGACAGCAGCTGTTTTTAATTAGCTTGCTGGGGTAGATGTGAGAGGTTTTAGCCACACTGAGGGGTAAATCTGGCCCTAAATAACCAAAGTGGCCCAGCTCTAACAATACAGTGACATGAGTTAGGGGAGCCACCTTGGGGGATAAGATCCAGTCTCTGACAAGTTGCTCTCTGCCTCAATCTTTTTCCCAGGGTGTCTCACAGACAGGTGAGGGTCCCAGACAGGTGTCCCCTGGGCAACTTCTGTAGGGCCAAGACCCATCACTGCTGAATTCCCATCCATATTGGAACAATCCACATTTTCCACAGACCCCCACTTTCCCAACCCATTCCTTCCCTGGCCATCTCCTTTCTCCTCGGGGTGGCCCAGCACACAGCAAGCCCCCAGGCACAGAGCCAGCCCATCTAGCCGGAGCTAAGGGTACAGCTCAGTCTCCTAGCTCAGGTCAAGAGAGGAGGAAACGTAAAATATCTCCTGTGCCGTGCGAGGCCAGGCAGGCAGAGGCTGATAGGGGGCAGGCACCTTCCTCAGCTCTGCACAGCCTGGGGGGTCGGGGACCGGGTAGTCACCTGGAAGGCAGCAGGGCACCCCCAGGTGGGGTGAGATTGGGCCCAGGCTGGCTGTTCCCCAAATGGTTTTGGAGGCAGAAATGCCCCAGCCTAGCAGGTCTCAGTGCAGTCTGTTCTGCTCTAGGACCTAGGGTGATCTGGGGACAGGTGGTCACTGGGCAAGTGGGGTCACTGGGTCCGGATATGGCAGGATTAGGAAGCAAAGAATCAGTCTTGCTGTACATGGTTTGTGCTACCCCCAGCTGGGTGGTCCCTGCTCTTCCCTCAACCTGGGGCACTGCTCGGGCCAGATCTGGGCTACGGCTGGGAGCAGTAGGGCTGGGGCAGGAACCTCCCTGCTGCTCCCCCCAAGGAGCCTTTCCTAGAGCAGAGCTCTCAGCCTGCCCAGGGCCCCTTGGAGGGCAGCTAGGAGAGACCCCCTCCCCAGCCCTGGGTTGGGGAGTGGGACTGTGTCTGTGGGGGAGGAAGCTGGGGAGGGGCTGGGCTGGGGGGCAGTGCTATTGGGTGGGGGGTGATGGGGATGGGGGCAGGATGGGATGGGGTGGTAGAAGGCTGAAGGGAGGTTGAGGGGATGCAGGGGAATGAGGGAGTGGAGGGAGCTATGGGGATGGAGTGGGGGAAGCGCCGAGTGGGGGGTCAGAGTAGGGAAGGGGATGTTGGACAGGGAGGCTGGAAGGGGTGCATGGAGTAGGGGGATAATGGAGGGAGGAAAACAAGACAGGCTGGTGAGAAAGGGAGGGTGAGAGAAAATGGTGCCTCCCCATAGGGTGAGGGGGGCCTCCAGCCTGGCAGCTCGTAAATGTCGTCCCCCTTTTATGGTGAATGAGGGATGGGCATGAGCATTGCACCTGATGGCTGGGAAACTGCTTTGTAAAATTCTAGATGCAACTTCAGCCCTCTCCACACCCTGCTCCCTTAAGACAAACTTCTAGTTTTGGGTGTCCCTGAACTTTGAGGGCTGAGAGGGGTCCTGCTCTGGTTTCTGAGCAGGATTCATATCTCAGCCAGCTGTGTCGGATCAGAGTCACTGCCACTGAGAGCAGGGGGTGAGTGTGGATGAGCAAAGGAGATTGGCCCCTGGCTGATCATTTCTGGGGGTTACAGGGACAGGCCCAGGGGCTCATTCCTACATCCAGAGAGCTCTGGTTATAGGCAAAGGAGGCTGGTGTCTGGGTCCCTCTTCCTGCTGGTGTAAACCATATGCCTAATGAAAGGAGCTGTCTCTTTTAGGGATCCCTTGAAGCTGGGTTATGTTGCTAGGACGATTTGGCTGCTGAGGTCTAGAAGCTTCTGGAAATTGAGTGGTTGCACTGAGCATGCTCCATGTGGTTTTCTACTGCTGCTGTGGTCAGATGCCAAGAGAGCAGCAGTTACACAGAGCTCCAATGAGAGGAACCTATGTGCTCAGTGTGTCACTGGGAGAAGGTGAGTGGACATGTTTTCTCCCTGCTGTGGAGCATTTTGCAGTTTTCTCATATGTGACTGATAGCTGGTTAACTAGTAAACTGACTTGGTGGTGCTGGTTCCAGGAGAGAAAAACCTGCATGGTTTCTCACCTAAGATCTCTGCAACCAAGAAGAGGATTGCTGCTTCTTGCAACTCAAGTCTTTGGACTTGAAAAGAGACTGCAACTAAGATATGGGTGACTCCACCTAAACTTTAAGGAGGTTTGGGTTTCTTTTCTCAAAATGTTTTTGTGGGGACTGTTCTGTTTAAATTCATTTTGTTTGCCCTAGGATAAGGTTTATTAAGTTAGTAGTTAGTAAAGTTCATTATGTTTGTTCTTGAGTAGTATTTGTATGTGGGGAGGGGTAACAACTATTTTCACTGTGAGGCTCTTATAGACTGAATCCTGGGGCTCCAGCTGCTTCTCTGGAGGAGTTGGTGGTTTGTTTGTTTGTTGCTTGAGGCACTGGAGAAGGGCGATTAAATGAACTCTAGCCTACCTACAGGTCACACCTGCAAAGTGTGTCATGTGAGATGGAGAAGGTTCATGAAGGAATGGTCAGTCTGTTTTCAGTTATTTCAGGTCTCCTGGCTCCTTGCTCCATGGCTGTGCTACAGTGTGTGTGAGCTAGTGGATGGATTTGCGGCCATGGGGTTCCCTAACTGCGTGGCACAATTGATAGCACACACATCCCAATTCTGTGTGTATATAATTGATTATAGACTGAGTAAGCTGAGTGGGCAGCAGTGCTTCCAACAGAGGGAGAAGTTTTACTTGTGCTGCTAAAGAGGAGGGAGCTGCTTCTTTTGATACAAGGCTTTGGACTTGGTGATTTAAGATGCTAATAGACTTTTGTAGTTATTGCTAAATAGCCATTGGGTATTTTAACTCTGTATACCAGTTCTGTGGGGTTTTTTTTATCATAATGCTTATAAAGTTAATGTCTAATACAGTTTGTTTCTTTTGTTTTTATTGATTTTGAACAGTTCCATTAGGATTGAATTTTGGTCTTCAAGTGCTTTACTAAAGGAGTTTTGGGTTTATTTCTGCTGGGCATCAGGAAAAGGCACTAGAGGTAAACTCTAGCTTAACATTGAGGTAGGCTATGAATGCAATCCTTTTAATTTAGAGTTCTCATATAATTTATGTCTGTTACTAGGCCCTAACTTTGTTTGGTTATGGGGTAATTTATTTTAAGGGCCAGTCTAGTGTCACTTAAACTAGGTAGAAGCAGCAGAATGCCTGCTGATTTAAATATGACAGGGTGTCAGGGACCAGAAACACTTTTGCTCATTTATGAGTTGGTCTTACATGCCTTTACTTTTCTTGGCATGGTTTTTGTATTTATTATAAAATGGGGATGTTACCTCTTGAGTTAGAGCTGTAACTTTAAGGGTTCTTTTAGCCTGAGTAATTTTTTTTTAATGTTGTCATAGTCACTATCCTTGTTATTACATTCTTTTTGACTACTTTAGTAGCTCTTGTTAGTAGTACAGAGAGTGGATTTCTGTTTTTGCAGTTTTCACTTTATACTTGGTCTGAGCACCCTGGAGTTCCTAGGTTTGGTTTATCCTTTTAAGCCACCTTTTACAGTTGTGAGGCTATTGAGAATGCCTTCAGAGGTCCTCTTCCTCAAGGCTTATAGCCAAATCCTTTTCTCTGGGGTATTGGGTATGGATTCCTAGGATCCTTATGGAAATCATCTCCCTTTTAACATAGAACCCCTCTTTGTTTCCTGCTCAAAACATAGTGATGTCTCACTCACAGCTGGCCGTAGGACCTGCTCAGACAAAACACTTCAGGAAGGTCTCGCTGGCCACAGGATCTATAGGCTAACAATGCAACCCTTTGGATATCTATGGACATACACTTTTCCACAGACTGACAACAAAGAGCTCAGATATCTATAGACAACTATAAAATAGCAAGTTGCTTCAGTACTGGGCATCTTCTCCAGTAGGAAATTACCTGCTTTCTTGCCTTAACAACAGGGCTAGACATTTCTCTATCAGGAAACCTATTGCTAATGAAACCTCTTATAACTCCCCTCCTTGCTAGAAGAGAGAAGTACTTCTCACACCCTTTTCTTTTATCCTTTCCATACTCCCTTCAATTCTTTTCCATTAACTTGCTTATTTTCTCTTATCTTTCCACTTTGTGTGAACAATTTTGACTCTTAATTAGTTCAGGCTTGATTTCATTACTTTCTAAAATTCCCATTCTAATTGCAAACCTTGCTTAAATACTTTCTTTAAACACTTCTTAATACCCTCTACCATATACTTTATCCTTATCTTTGATTTCTAGAGCTTGGTTCCTATAAGATTCTTGGGACAAGTCATAATGCTCCATTTCCCAAGATCCTTCTTAAAATCAAAAGCCTTTTTTCCTGTCTGGTCCTGTCTTGTGTTGTTTTAATATCATTCTTAGAGTTGTCATTTTTTTTTATTATTTGAAGATCTTTTTCTTCACAATACTGTTTGTTAGATTAACAAGTTCCACTTATTCTTCTATACTGGCTATTGGAGCTGTATGGAACTATATTCTGGATTCCCATTCCGCATCTTTTTTTTTTCCAATAACTTGTATAATAGAACAGCTTTTTCTGTATAGTTTTCCTATGAAATCCCTTGAAAAAATTTGTCATTCCTGAGTGATCTTTTACTTAGCAGCTTTTATATTAATTTTTAGTTTTGAACTGGGGATTAGAGTAATTTTAAGATTTTTATTCATTGTGCTGTTATATATGTATTTTTAATTAGGCTTCTAACAGATATATTATGCTTAGTTTTCAACTAAAATGGTTTCTATTCACAAAGTCCCCTCCTTGACTCCTTTTTATTCTGGTTGTGGGTTTTGCTTGTTTGGTATTTTTTGGTTTGTTTTTTTTAAACTAGCATGTTGCCTTTTGCTGATATTAAGGCAAGGGGGGGGGTGGGGCACTCTAGGTTTTTTTGTTTTTCATCTTTTGGGAGAGAAGAGAGAGCTGGATCTTCATATCTGACTAATCTTTTCACTATTTCTTCAGTGGGCAATCCAATCAGTTTTATCCTTTGAGTCATACCATAACAAGTTTTTCCAAGTCCATGCTCTTACAGAGAGGGGGAATCAAATTTTCCTAAAAAGAAAAGTAATTAGTTTTCCTCCTTGACTTTATAGGCGGTTCTTGCTCTTGCCTCTATGCCTCTCAAAGGTGTTCTTGCTGGATCCATGGAACCCATGGTGGTCAATATACTGAGGCTAAATCCTGTAAGTAAAGCCTTTTTAAACTGGATGATATTCTATAGGGTCATCTACTTCATCATTTCTTGCAAGTCCAGAATGCTTAATAACTTTTTTCTATATATAGTTCAGGCCATTCCTTCGGTGGTTGTTTTTCCCTGTAAAACCACCTAGTTAAATCTTCTCCAGGAAAGAATTTTAAAACTTTCAACTGTTTTATTCTTCTCCATTGTGTATACTATATGAAAGGCCTGCAATGTCTTCTATTTCCACATTCCTCAAGTAGTGCTGAAACATCTTTTTCAGTTAGTTTAGGTATTCTTGCTCTTCTGGTTAATCTGATAGCCTAAAGATGTTCCTAGGGCTTTTATTTGTTCATAGATGTCTCCTTAAAGTCCTCCTGGATGTCTTCCTTTACTTTTATTGCTGTCAGTGTTTTTCTATTCCTTTAGATGTAACAAATAGGCTAGTTACTCCCTATTCTTCTGCTTTGAGTAGCCTGCATGCCCTGTCTTACTTGTATCTAGAGGTGGGTTTTTTTAGCAGTTTAATCTGATCTTTTCTTCTTGTAAGTCTGGAAAGGTCCCTCCCAAGAAGGATCAGGCAATACAGACAATAGTGAAGAGGTTTATTTACAGTACCAGTACTTGGAACACTGAACAAAGCAGTATCAGCTTCAAAATGGAAGTAGCATGGCAATTGCTTTTATACAGAGGCAGCTTGTTTACACTAGTTTTAACACTTTGGGAAAAACCTCCATAGATGGGAAGAGGGTCAAGGAGGTGCTGAGGGGTGGTCTTAACAGGTGAGCAAATACTAGCTTCCATATAAGGCAAGGGAGTGAGAGGGGTTTGATAGGTGCATGTGGCCTGAGGCATGCATGAAATGGAAAGTGTGTATGTCACAGCCTGCATGTTGCTTACCCAGACACCCTCTGTGCTCATGAGACCTGGCTTGCTTGCTTAACAGGTTTGCTCCTGTTTAATGTTATCAAAGAACTAGGTGAGATAATTAAGATTTTAAACAGTTATACTCATGGTCAGTGTTGTGCTTGCAGGTGAGATTGTAAGTAAAGGAATATAAGGATGACTGAAACCCCAACTTTATGGACTGTTATTAGACAAGTGCACAAGGGCAGAGGAAGAAAGGGTATAAGAGGGGAAACCAAGGCATATGTCCAACATCTCTTTTTAGCATAGGAAATAGGTCATGAGCTAACATCACAACCATGACCTTTAGATTGAGATTATTCTAACTAGGGCATCAGAGAAGTTATTACTACATAGGAACCAGTAACAGTTGCAGTAATAGCAGTGAGGGCAGGTGATAAGGTAGAATTGGTGTTTTAAGGGCTAGGTAGTCTAGCTTTTGACCCAAGCATTATGACCTATCACAAGTCATTTAACTTTGATATGTTAATTACATCATGCAATAGTGTCTTATTGCTTCCTAGATAAATGATGCCATTAGGCAGAATGGGGTGGGGTGTAGGGCAGGCACTAGGTGGGGTACAACCACAGTTACATTATAACATTTTACATCTGAATAACTCACATTTGACTAGGTCTAAATACTCTTGACAATATTGTCCCTGCATTTGAGGTTCCCACAACAAAGGTGGGAGCTCTGTCCATCTTGTCTTGAGGATTACTTCTAGCCCCATAACAAGCTGGATACCATTTATCTAGGAGTACCCACAGATATAAATAAGATTCCCTAAACCAGTGGAGCAACTATAGATATTTTGAACATTGATGCCATTGGAAGCTATGGGAAAGGTTAGGGCTGTTCCTCTTAAAAAGGCCAACCTAAAGTGGTACCTCCTGGCTTCCCCCCCCCCCACCAAAAATGGAGCACATTCAGCCAGGCCTGGCACATACCCTAGAGTGTGGATAGATGGGCAGTCTTGAGGGTTAAAGCTCCAGGTGCAGTCACATCCAGTGTATCTGCATTCCACTTCCAAGGGAGGGCAGTAGGGATGTAACTATTTGCACCACAGCTGACAGAACAGATAGGTTCAGAGACCACACTAGGGATTGACCAACTTTAAGGCAGGTGTCATGTGAGAGTTACCATAGGTAAGTCCCAGGGGATATCACAAGAAGGGCCAGCAAGGGAAGACATCTGTTTACTCAAAAAAACAAAATTAGTAGTTAGACAAGTTAATTTTAGTTACACATTGTGACTCTGGGGTGCAGTCAGGCAAATGTCCAGCAAGAGGCTCCTGTCCTCCCCTGGTTGTTATGCTGTAGCTACACAGGCCTAGGGAAAAAAGTTTACTGATTTGGACTGTTGGCAGCAAATGATTAGTTCTCAGTTCCCCTTAAGAGGTCATAGAGCCTTTACTTAACTGTCACATTTATTCTGGATGCATCTGAGCTGTGATCCAACAGAAGCTCAAGACTCTCACCCAAGACTGAGCAAATCACCTTATTGGCATCCCATACTCAGCACACCAGACCAGCAACTGACAAGCAGTCATCTCCCCTAACTCCCATTTAAGAGAGGGGTGACATTTCTTCCAGGATAGAAGCCGACTTCTATTTTGGGAAACTTGTAGTAGCCAAATTTTTGCACCAGATTTAGCATGCTGTTAGCTGGTGAAGAGGAGCACTATTACTTGGAACCCCAAAGTTCACTGTCATGGTGTATAAGGCCAAATTTAATGTTTTTATGCCAGAGGAGAGCAATCTTAATGATTTTTACCACTTGTTTTATATCCTTGGCCAGTTTTTGCAAATACCCACTTTGGCATGAGGCATAACCACAACTCTGCAGCCCTCCTGTTTGGCAGCACAATTAGATATACAAGCAGGATCTATAAAACAGTATGTTTATTTTAAATGGTACAGGCTTCACAGCAGAATAAAAAAGCATACATCACTTTTAAACTGCTTATATTTAAGTTCAGGCACTTTAAATTCAGAATTTTGTTTCCTAATCACTACAAAAATACAAAAAAGTATTAGCTTTATGTATGTAGTTATCAAGATGACAAAACAAAGCCTTTTTTGGACTCCTGGCTATAGGTGCTTTAAGGTCTTTCAGCATTTGAGTTAATTTGAAACAACTGAACCACCTTTCCCCTCTTTGCAGGAGATATTAAAACATCTAAATTAAAATCAATTAAACTTTTACTCAGGCCCAGTTAGGCCTGGGTCTCCCTTTTATTTTCCCCTGGGTGGTGATTGAGCTTTTAACCAGGCTTTGAGTACCCCACCCACATGGAGCTTAGAATACTGATCACATCATCCCTCACTGGTTTGCTTAGGGCCTGCTGAAGTTTCCAGAGGCTCCCAGGGTGGTGTCACAGGAGGCATTTTTCTATTGGAAACAGTTTAACAGCACTTTTCCTTCCATTAACACTCCCCCCCTCCCCCATAAACAATACATAAGACAAAACAAGTTTGTTGCAACAGCACACCCATGGATTTTTTTTTTTTTTTAAGGTGTTTTGCTGGCACCAGTTTCTCTAGAAGTTCTGAAAGGCAAAAACATTTTTCTACCCCAAGGGGTGGCAGCCTCTTGCTTAGATGACTACTTTTACACATTTTGGTTTAAATTTTTAAAACCTTACAGATTTAAACATATTTGCACATACATTTTCCTTTGCAGGGATTTAGGTTTTTATATTTACACACACACACACACACACACACACACACACACACTCCCTTCAGACTTAAATTTCACAGCAGCCCAAGCACCATACTGATGGTTATCTACAGAGATTTTAACCCAGGTTATATCAGGACATTTAGGTTTAGTAAGGAGACAGATCTCTACCACCTATACCTTGCATGCCAATCTGGGTAATTTTTTTTTCCAAAATACAAGATTTGGGTCATTGGGCTTGAGATCAGGAAGGTCTTAACAGCGCCCCCCCCCCCCCCTTCTCAAGTGCTAGATGTATTTGAATAATCCCGAGATGTTCTGTTGGCTCCTTGCTCACTCCATTGTGTAATAACTTGAAAGTGTGCCAAGGGAGCACTAGCATTAAAACTTGGGATTGTAAGGGGGTGGGGGCACTCTTTGGTCTTAGTTTTTTTGCCAGCTTCCAATCTTGAATTTGATTAACCAGATGTTTCCAACTGATTTCCTTTTGATTACAATCATTATCTGAGCTAGAATTAGCAGAATCATCCTGCTGCTGAATGATTGCAGTGATGTGCAGTTTGAGTTTTAAGGCATTGTTCTCTGCTTGGAGCTCACTTATTTTCTAGTTTAGATCCATTTTGATTAATCTCCAGTGTTAAATCCTTCTGTTTTTCTAATTCCTGGATCCTTCTCATTCACAATATCAATTCCTTTTTCCAACTTTGCTTTTGTCTGACCAGAGCACCACCACCAAACTGTCCTTCACACTTCTACTTTCAATCCATCTATCCTCTAGCATGGCCTTTTGGACCTTCCTATGCTTTTCCTTTATAAACTCAATTTTCCCTCCAGTAAAGGGCATTACTGAGCCATCCCTAGTGGTGCACCCTCCTGTTGAGGACACTACGGGTGTACCCAATGTGACTGTCACCCAGCTTCCTTGCAACACACCCTGTGTTCAGAGGAGGCCAAGCACACCATCTCTGTGCTTGTCAAAGGTGCAGTCTGTTTCCTGCGAGTCCTGGCCTGGGACTTCTACTGGTTAAGCACACCCTCTGTGCTTACCAAAATACACAATGCTAGCAGAAACCCTTCAGTCCTCTTGTCTGTATGCCTTATGTGAGATTAATTTTAAGAAGGTGGGCACCAAGGGGGTATCCCAGGGAGTCTCAGATCAAGGTGTGCAGTAGAGGTTGTAAATATAACAAGGTACTCACCTCTATCCTTGATTGTGAGGACTCTGGCTTCTGATGGTATCCATCTCACTGCACCAAATTCTAAGTCTGGAAAGGTCCCTCCAAGAAGGATCAGGCTATACAGACAACACTGAACAGGTTTTACAGTACCAGTACTGGGAACACTGAACAAAACAGTATCAGCTTCAAAATGGAAGTAGCATGGCAATTGCTTATACACACAAGCAGCTTGTTTACTGGTTTAAACTAGTTTTCTTAACACTGGGAAAAACAACTTCCTAGATGGGAAGAGGGTCAAGGAGGTGCTGAGGGATGGTCTTAACAGGTTAGGAAATACTAGCTTCTGTACAAGGCAAGGGAGAGAGAGGGGTTTGATAGGAGTATGTGGCCTAAGGCCTACATGAAATGGAGAGTATGTCACAGCAGGCAGCCTGTATGCTGCTTACCCAGATACCCTCTGTGCTCATGGCTTGGCCTAACAGTCTATTCTGCTTTTTTGTTATTAACTTTATTGCTTCATTTAAGCTAGCTATTGCCTGATGCAACTCCTGTAACACTTGTTCTTTAGAAAGTTCTAACAATTTCTTCCTTTCCTTATCCATCATTGTGTTAGGATTGCTATCTTAGGTTTTAATTTTTATTTAGATCTTGAGTGATATTTTGATTTTTCATGCTGCTTTTGATATTGTCACCTATTTGATAATTAGGATAGAATTATAGAAAATATTCCCTTATTTTTCTTCCACAGAGTGCTAATAAAGACC
This sequence comes from Podocnemis expansa, assembly GCA_007922195.1. NCBI lineage: Eukaryota > Metazoa > Chordata > Testudines > Podocnemididae > Podocnemis > Podocnemis expansa. Next base: position 101,902 of record ML682233.1, read on the forward strand.
ACCACCCTGCCTGCTGTTTTTGCTACATGTGCCACAGGCTAAACTAAGGCTGTGTGTAACACCAGGCTTAGCTGTTAAGTTTCCAGTTAAAGCACCTCAACCTATTTCAACTGCAATGCTCTGAGACAAGGTGGGATACCAAACTCCCCCCCAGAAAATGTCACTATCAATAAGGTTTGTGACTTCACCAATATCTATATGCCTTCATTAATATTTATAAGTTTCATTTAACATGTTTTTGTTCTAATCAATATCTATGAGTACTCAGTGTGTGTATGTTTTACTATTTAGAACATGGTCTTTGAATCTAGTGTTAATTTTCAATTTAGACAAAGTAACTTGTTCTAAAGTCTGCTATTTTTCAGTTTAGGCTAGCACATCCCTGTTCCTAAAGAAGTCTGAATCTGTCAAGACTGATCCCTATTTAAAATGGAACAGACAATGCTAGAGACCCCTCCTTGTTCAATGTTTCATTACTCTAAAAGCTGTTTTCCAAGTTGGGCAATGCATGTCCCTGTTCAGGCACTGATTTACCACCTTAGAACTCATGCAGGTTTTAAGCTGCCTGCAAGCAACAAATATCTTTGCCTCCAAACCAGATTAATTTGGAGATGGAGGGTGGGATCAGTGCAGCCTAAATGGGTAAACCTAGTGGAAAACATGGCTACAGCCCACTGATCAAGAACAGATTTAAAGCAATGAAGAAACAAGTATTAACATTTATTTAAGAGATCTTAAACATTTATATTTACTTCAAAATCTTAGAATTATGAGATTGAGACTGAAAAATATCAATACATACTTGTATATCTTAGTGAGCATTACAGAATCAGTTTAGGATGGAATACTCTTGCTGGGTTTCCCTTTCTACTGGAACAGAATTACAAACTATATAGTAAGACAGTACATTAAAACAGACAAACTTAAAATTATAACATCCCACTGTAATAACCCTTGGGGAGGAAGGGGTTGACACTCTGGTCTGAGTCCCAGGACAGCCAATAGGAACAAAGCACAGGTTTTTTTTAATTGTAACAGCAGCCTGGCCTGGGTCTTTTTGGATGCAGCAGAGCTCCTGGAAGGATCAGGAGGCAGCCAGAGGGGCCTGAGGAAGAATCCAGCAGCATCCTTACCAGAGATAAGTTTGGTACTGACCAGGCCTGAGTAGAACAGGGAGTTTATTTAGATGCAGTCAGGGTATTTGTTTTGGCTTGTTTTTTGGATTTCTGTGCTGAGCACATGTAACACCCCCCCCCCCCCAACCAACTACCTACGTTAATTCCCAGAGAAGCAACTGTTTTTTGATTAAAGAGTTTACCTTTTAAGTTCTGGTTCTGTGCCTGGAAAGACCAGAGGTTTGTGTGCACATGCCTTAGATTGTACAGGCAGCTACTAGAGGGAACCCTGTTCCAGTTCCAGCTCATATTGCAGCTGGGGTCCAGTCACTTTCCTGAGAGAGGAACAAACAGGACTGCAAGTACCTCACAGGGAGGAATTCCCAAGTGCACCTTCCTGGGTCTCAAGAGGTTTTTTTGCATTTGGGTGGTGGCAGCGATACCACTCCAAGGCCAGGAATTGAAGGCTTTGGAGACTTAAGAGCAGGCTTTAAGGCCAGTGGCTTTTCTGGCCTGTTGCGGGCCCCCACCTTCTGCACTCAGAGTGCCAGAGTGGGGAAAAGCCTTGACACCCACAAGCAAGGGCAGCTGCCTATGGGATGGGGAGATTTTAGGTCTTACATTTCCCCTTCTCCACATATGGGTTTTCAACTTGGGCATTTTCTACCACAGTCCAGTGGAGCTGCCAGTTTGCCTATCACCACAAGCTACCTTGTAAGGAATTGGCCCCTGTCATCAGTTAGCACTGTAAACAGTGTTGGTCTTTAACCTTAGCTAGGGATATTTTACCCTCCTCAGGACCCTCTTACCACAATTTGAGAGTATTTCTTCTCAACCAACCAGTCTGGTCTTTGCTGTCATCACACTTGCTGCCTTTCATTTCCCTCTGTAGCAACTGGAACAATGGTGGCGTAGAAGGTTCTAGAGAGTTTGCAGGTGCACCTGCTGCTTTGTGTCAGCAGAATTCTTTGATGCTTGCAGGAGTTCTGACAGAGCTCCAAACCCTTGAGCTTTGAAATGACTTGTGTAACCAGGCTCCCTTGGAAGCATGCATCTTGAGTCAAGGCTCAGGTGTCAGACTGGTGGAGCCTCTTTTGGGTAGCCTGTAACAGACAGTGAGATACAAAGTCCCCCAACTGGGAAGATATCCTAGTTGTACCCTCTGACCACTCCTTTCCAGAGATAGTGAGACCTGAAATTCCCAGCAGAGACTGCACTCTGCTGTACCTTCTGGTTGTGGTATGCATGCATGCACGCACAAGCTTTTTGGCTGTGATATGTTGCTCAGACAACCACAGGACTCAGTTATCTGCCTGTCTGGAGTGTGGGTTAGATTGACTAGTCAAACACCCTTCTGAGACTAAGTCCTGAGTCACTGCTCAGAGACAGTCCTGCAACTTAGCTCAAAGTTTGAGATGTCACTCTTTCTGGGGCCAAGTGGTGGTGTGATTCCTAGTGCAGCAGGAACCTTGCCAGAGGAACCCAATAAGGAGTGGGAGATCAAGTTCTGCAGCTGTGCTGCTGCTTTTATACACTATCATCCACTTTTATCCCCTCAGCCACTCAAAGGGGTGATTATCCTTAACCAATCACACAGGATTATTTCATCCAACACCTGCAGTGCTGCAATAGAGATCAAAGGGTTTGGGGGGGTAACTGGACAGTGGGAGAACACCAAATACTTGATGGGAGGGGGAATGAGGGAATTCAAAAGTTTTGTTTTCCTCCATCTTGACCTACTTTTCCTTAAAGAAATTTATCTATTGGGTCTGTTCTCTTATGATTCATATGGAAGGAGATTTCACTTGCTGAGTGCATTTTTGAATACTAGCTTTGTTTCAAGCAATTGCAAATGATAGCTTATTTTACCACTAATTGCTCCATCTAACTAACCCAAATTTCTACTAGATTGCCTTACTAATTTCTAGTCATCTGTCTTTATCCAATCAAGATTCTGATATTAAAGAGATTGCAAAAATCTCAAGCTACACCAGCTCTGGCCCCACCCCCAGCACCTACTGATGGTATGGTAGGTAGGGTTGGCAAAAGAGTCAGCAAAGGTTGCCAACCCCTGATTAAACACTTAAGTCACTGTGCACAGCCCTTAAGACTGGGGTCAGCAACCTTTGCCAACACCTGTGCTGGTCCTCAGCTGGTACCAGTGTGGAGCACAGACAGATGATTATTTACCTTTAAAGTAAATTAGTTAGTGTTGTGCATGTCCTTCAGCATCAGTAAAAGTTCTGTAACCCTGGGTAATAGATATTATAGCCAATGTCCAACAAGACTCCATATGGTCAGTTTGGAACTCCTGCTTTAACAGTGTACTCCATTTTGTATACTTGATGAAACCTGGTTTAGAGGTATGCTGTATGTTTAAATGTGTGAACAAAGGTGAGTGTGAAGGGGCCAATCTCAACTGCCAGCCTGTCCTGATGAAGCACAAGTATCATCTAACTGGCTGATGAATGCAGACATCTGATTAAAGCAAAGAAGGAGCCACCCCAGAAAGATCAATAGATGTTTTTCAATGGAAGTAAAAAGTGCTGTTTAACTTTGCTAACTTTCTATAGAAAAGACCTCCTGTGACACCACCCTGGGAACCTCTGGAAACTTCAACCAGCCCCAAGCAAACCAGTGAGGGCTGATGTGATGAGTACATTAACCTGCATGCAGGTAGGGTGCTCAATGATCTCCTCCCAGGTGAAAATAAGAGGAAAGAGACCCAGGCCTAACTAGGCCTGAGTAAAAAGTTTGAGTTAACTGTTTAAATGATCTGCAAAGATAAGGGAAAGGCTGCTCAATTCTGTGTTTCAAATTAACTGAGTGTTAAAAGATCTTAAAGCACCTATAGCAAGGAGTCAAAAAATCATGGTCTGCATTTTGTTTTCTTGATAACTACATGCATAAAGGATTAATCCTTCCAAAGATTTATTCTTAGTTTTGTCATGATTAGGAAATGCTTTAAATTTCAAGTGCCTGAACTTAAATATGAGCAGTTCAAATATTATGTATGCATTTTATTGTAGTGCAATGCCATACCATTTTAAATTTCACTGTTTTACAGATGCTGCTTGTACATCTAATTGCAAAACCAGTTGCACTGCTAACTAAACAGGAGGGCTGCAGAGTTATGATTATGCCTGATACCAGAGTGGGTATTTGCAAAAATTGGCCAAGGATATAAAACAAGTGGTAAAAATCATTGTCATGAAAATATTAAATTTGGCCTTGTGCCCATTGGTGGTGATTTTGGGCATTCCAAATCAGAGTGGTCCTCTGACAGCTAACAGCATGCTAGACCTGGTGCAAAAATTGGCTACTACAAGTTTCCCAGAGAAGTCAGTAGCTTCTGCCCTGAAAAATATTTGTCACCCCTCTAAAGGAGTTAGGGGAGATGACTTGTCAGTTGCTCATCTGGGGCACTGAGTATGGGATGCCAATAAGATCATTTGCCCAGGCTCAGGTGAGATCTTTAAGCTTTCATTGGATCACAGCTCAAATGCATCCAGAATAAGTGTGACAGCAATTAAGTAAAGACTCCATTATCTTTTAAGAAAGGACCTGTATGGAACAACTTGATTCATGTTTCTTGCCAACAGTCCAAATTAGTAGGACTTCCTGCAGGCCTGTGCAGCTACAGCATAACAAAACCAGGGGAGCATGGGGATGAGCCTCTTGCTCAACATTTGCCTGACTCTGCACCCCTCACTGATTCTCTGCTAAATATTCTGCCACTTATATTTAAGAAACTCCAATAAGCTAATTTGTTGTCCTCAGAATGGTCCATCCATTCATAAGGCATAAACAGCTTGGTAATGAAGTTAAGATACTGTACTGAATGTGCTGTTGGATGAAAGTTGTGACCCATTCAATACATCTGAATCGAAGGGTCAAAAGGGGATAATGTGGGGCACAGACTAAAGGTAAATGTTACCAGTTATGAGTATCTTTAATGTTGTGCATGTGTCCTTCAGGGTCACAAGTAAAATAATTCTGTAACCCATAGTAATAGACATAACCAATGTCCAACAAGACTATTGTCAGTTTGGAACTCCTGCTCAAACACTGAACTCCATTTTGTATACTTGATGAAACCTGATTTATGGTCTTAAAATGTATGAAAAAGGTACAAGTGGGAAGGGGCCAGTCTCAACTGCCAGCCTGTCCTCATGAAGCACAAGTACCATCTAACTGGCTGAACAAGGCAGACCATCTCATTAAACAAAACAGAAGGAGCCACCCCAAAAAGAAAAGAACAAAATACAATCAAGTCTGCAAGTGGCTGGTGACCAGTCATCTCACAGGAACCCTGAAGCAACACAACACAGCAAATCCCATAGACTTACATGAGGGCCAGCAAGTATGACATGGGCAAGAACATGAAAGCTTTGAGGTCTCATTCTGCAACTCAACTTGGAGCAGCTGATCATAACCAACAGAGGCCTGACTCCCTCCTTGTGCCCAGCCTAGCAACACATGAAAGGACTGGTAATCATATCAGATTGCAGAACTTTTATGATAAAGACTCCTTTTTTGCCATCCTTAGTTATTTACAATAAATGTGACATTTCCTTGTCCCTCTGAATAAGGGCTTAGTAGTTTTTTTATTGGGGTGCTCCTGGGTGCCCTTTTTGGTATAAAATCAGCAGCCCCCTCTGCTGAAAGTGTGGTCACTGCCTGAAAATTCAGGCAGCAGTCATGGCTGGAGTGGAAACACTTCCCATGCATGCCACAAAAAGCAGCAGCTCCTTTCAGTGGTTCAGGCATGCTGCCTAGAGTGGTTCCTTTGGGGGGAGCATCATGCTACAAAAAAAACTTTGGGCAGCTTATTTCTGTGTCACAGGGAGCCATAGGCATGGGGCAATCCCCCTATATCCTAGGGAGAGCAGAAGGAAGCCACCTATGGTGGCTTTTGGTTGTAGGAGTGCAGTACCACAGAAATTACCAAAGGGGGCCCTGTGCTGCTGTTGCACACAAGCTAAGGGTTGCCTACCCCTGCCTTCAAAACATCTGACCAATTGGGATTCTCTCCACAGAAGCTCATGCAGTTAATTTATTAGCCTTTAAGAGTGCCACCAAACACCTAGCTTCTTTTGCTGGAAGAGACTAACACAGCTGCCCCTTTGGCACTACCTATTGCAAGGTGTAGTAACCCTTGGGGAGATCAGCCAATAGGAACAAAGCACAGCTTTTTTAACTGGAGCAGCAGCACTCCTGGAAGAGTGAAGAGACCAGATGAAGGATTCAGCAACATTCTTGCTAAAGGTAAGCTCAGTTTGTAACTGACCAGGCTTGAGTAAATGAGCAGCATTTAATTAGATGTGGTCAGGGTATTTGTTTCTGGCTGCCTCTGTGTTGACTACATGTACCCCCAACACACACACTTGTTATCCCAGAAAAGCAACTCTTTCTTACCTGTTCTTTTCAGTTAAGGATTTTCACCTTTTAAGCAAGCTCCAGTTCTGCATCCTGAAAGACATTTGTGTGCATGTACCTCAGACAACACAGCCAGCTACTGAAGCTAATTCTGTCCCAGTTGCAGCTGATATCCCAGGCAAGTTCAATCACTCCCCTAAAGTAGAATAAGAGATTAAAGGTGCCTCACAGGAAGGAATTCCAGGTGCACCTTCCTCAGTTTCAAGAGATTTTTGCATTTGGGTGGTGGCAGCCATAATTTCCCAAGGCCAGGAATTAGTGGGCTGGACTAGTGGTTCCCAACCTGTTGTCCAGGAGGGGTTCATGAGCTTGTTGCAGGGGGTCCACAGAGCCTCTCCCTTTGGGGCTGGAATACAGCTACATCCCTGATGCACCTCTAGGGTGGCCTCTCCCCTCCCATGGCCAGCTCCTGGCAGGTGGATGGAGGCATGGCAGCTCCCTGACAGGGGGCTATAGTCACCAAGACTAGCTCCCCAGCAGCATAGTCAACAGTGGCAGCAGCACTGCCAGAGTGGTGCAGACCAGAGTACCATCAGCAAAGGGGCCCTACAAAAATTGTTTTTGCTAAAAGATCCCCAGTCTGAAAGCTTGTGAACCACTGATGCCAGTTTTAAGAACAGTGGGTTTTAAGGTCTGGTGCACACCCTACCTTCTGCACTCAACATATGGAGTGGGGAAACATCCTTGACACAGGGATCACATCAACATTAAGAGCCCCAGTAGGCACTTCATTTTAGCAACAATGCAGGAGAAGCAACTAGCTCCCACACTATTCTGTGCATATCAGCACCCACAACCAACTGAATGAATCCCCATTTTTCAGGGTTACCTACCACAAGGACCCACAGCAACTGAGCAGCACGAGCCCAGGACACTGGCTGCTGCACCACACCAGGCTCCAGCTCCCAGGGAGGTTCAGGGTTGCACCTTCTTCTTGCAGCCCAGGGAACTGCTCACTGCTGCCTTCCTCCTAGAAAACTAGAGCAGAAAAAGCAGGGGCCTGGGAGGCACTGCAGGCCCAGGCCCCCCACTCACCCTGGAGACGCCACGTGTCCGGTCTCGTCCCACTGCAGGCACCAACTCCTCGCTCCCAGCATGTTCTCAGCGTGACCGCCAGCCTGCAAATGGGAGCGTCTGCGCCCGCGCCCCGCCCTTTTATGCGGCAGCGAGGCCGCCCCGCCCAGTGACGCAGGCACCTCTCAGCCAATCGGCGCTGGCGGCGCAGCCACGCCGCGCACGCGCAGTTGGGCGGAGGGCGGTCAGCTGACCGGAAGCGCAGGCCGTCGCTGGGAGACGGGGCCGGAAGTTGCCGGGAGAGGCGTTGGAGGCGGTTGGCGCGCGCGCTGCTCGGCGGTGGGTGAGTGTCGCGCGCGGAGAGGGGGCGCGCCCCCCCTGCGCCCCATCTTTTCGTGACCCCTGACCCCGGCTGGGCCTCTCCCTGCTTCTCCCCTGTGCCTGGCCACACCCCCTTTGACCTGCCTAGCCCCCCAGGCGCCTGGCCCCGCCCCGCCCTCGTGGCCACGCCCCTTCCCCGCTCTGTCTCCCTCGCGGCCACGCCCCCTTGGCCCAGCCCCGCCCCCTTGTCTCCCCCAGACCCTGCCGGATGGGTCCAAACCCAGCCTGCCCCAGGCTGCGCCTGCCTCTGCAAACCCTCCGGCTCCTGCTAGGCCCACTGAGCAAAGGGTGCGGGATGGCGTCCGCTTGGTTCTCCCTAACGCTTCTCTTCCGCAGGGCAGCGGAGCACCCACCTGGGGAGGGTCACCAGATCCCAAAGCCTGGAAAGGACAACGAGGAAGTACAAAAAGGGGGACGTTGGAGGACACATGCATACAAGAATCCTGTTTTTAGGGGGCCCTGGAATGCTTCTCCCCTAAAAATAGGATGTTTTGGGGTGTTCCAGCCCCTGTAAGTAAAAATCGTGTATTTTTAAATGTCTGCCAGATGGAGGGCATGAAGCTAAAAAGGAGGACGCACACATCTGGTAACCCTACGCCTGGGTCCCTTTCCTCTCCGGGCCACTGAGGCTCTGCTTCCTCCTTGCTGTGGCCTGCAGTGCAGCGGTGCGGGGTCGCCACAGGGCGGTGCTGTGCTCTGCTTCCCTTTCCGCTGCACCGGGGATGAAGAGGCTCCTGGTGTTGCTCATCTCGTGTGTCCTTCCTGCGGAGCCAAGGCTGGTCTGCTGGGGGGTGCTGCAGGTGGCTCCTCTTCAATTAAGCATTAAGGGGGGGGCACAAGGTGGGAGCCTCACTGGAAGCAGGACTCACCTAGGCTATGAAAGAGTCTGGCTCAGCCCCCTTTTGCTGAATGAGACAGGGATTGAAGTGAGGGTCTCGGAGTCGTCCCTTGGTCTGTCTGCTTGAAGCCGCTCCACTTTCATTGAGCCTGAATTAATGAACGGGCTTTGGAGGCAGTGTGCTGCAGCACCAGCCTGGATGGAGCTGTCATGCTATGGGGTTAGTGGACGTGTTTGACCCGGGGGGGGGGGGTGTCTGGCTGGCTGGCTACTGAAGCAGTTTCCCCTTTCATTATCTAGTCATTGGCTGAGGCTTCTTACAAGCAGCCTTCTGTGGTGTAGTGGTTAGAGGTGGTGCTTGGGGAGCTGGAGACCCTGGTTCAATTCCTCTCTTGTCTCCTTTTGCAGTGGCCCACGTCTAACTAAAGAGTCATTGGGCCCAGAGCAGGGGTAGCTGGCAGAAGTCTCCTGTAGCACAATGGATGGAGTGCTGACCTAGGAGATAAGAGGCTGGCGAGCCCAGAGGTCTGGGTTCAAGTCCTGGGTGCCTGAGCTCAAGGCTGAGGATTCAATGGCCGCTGGCTCAAGAGGTAGGACTCAATGGTGACTGCTCAGGAAAAAGGCTCAGTGAGGAGCCCCAGTGCCAGCAGCAGATTTTAGTGAAAATTTTAGTGAAAAATGGCATTAAAGGATTCACTCTTTCGCCCTCCGCCGCTGTGCTCCCTACCCTGGGGGCTGGAGGTCCCTGCTCTAGCCCCGTCTTTTGGGACTTGAGCAGTGACCTCCGGCCTCCCAGTGACCGCCCCTCTAACCCCCTAACCCACCGCCCCACCAACCCCCCTACCCCGCCACCCCACCAACCCCCTACCTACGCCCCCCAGAGATGAAGGCAGTCCTGTTTATAGCCGCCAACCGGCCTCCTATTAAGGAGCAGGGAAACAAATATTTGCCTTCACCTCTCGGTCTCCTGGGAGGCCTGTCCGTACTGCCTCGCCCTTTAACGGGTCGAGGGAGGACTGTCCGTACTGCCAAGGCCCTTTAACGGGTCGAGGGAGGACTAGAACCGGGAAATCTTAGGGATTTCCCAACTACCAGGGCAGTTAGCCCAGCCGCTAGGCTACAGAGTGATCCTGGCGCCGGGGCTCGCCGAGCTCCTACTTAAGTGAAGTAGAATGGCTCCTGCAATAAAGAGTTAAGGGGCTCCCTGGTCAAAGGGAAGGCCAGGGCTGGGGCTTGAACCCCTGATGCCTGCATCCAAGCTCAGTATCTTATCCACTATCCTACCAGGGGCTTGTGGGGGATGCCCTTGACTTTGGTCCATTAGTAGTTAAAGTGGCACCATGTCAAAAAGCAAAGGAAGGGTTTTTGTCTTTCCAAATACTTTATTATTCTTAACAGACAGGGAATTGAATCAGGATCTCTCACCCCAACAGTCAGGGCCTTAGCTAATCCACTAGAGATGAACTCTCTAGGCAGCTTATTTCTTTAGCCCAAGTACTCTTAGCTGGCTGATGTGCCCCCCAACAAGGAAAACACTAACAGCTGGTCAAGCCTTTTCTCCTAGCTAGGGCCCAGAAGAGTTGAATCAATCTAGCTAACTGCCCAGCAGAGGATCTTAACCTCCCTTGTTGAGGGCTTAGAAGACCCACAGAGAGTTTCTCATTGAGAGCTCTTGCTTTGTACAGTATAACTAGTTGAGGTGGACCTTTTCAACAGGAAAAGCAAATCAACCCCTAGGTCACTCTTTCTTAAAGTAGAGCTTCTGCAAGAGAACTGTTTTATTTAAAGCAAAGGAGAAGAAAGGACTTGAACCAGCTACCTTAGGATTTTAGAAGTCAGGAAACTAACCAGTTAGCTACTAAGCTTTGCTGATCCAGCAGCCTTCATTTGGCTTATTTAAGAGTGTCTTAAAGTGACATGCCTTCAAGAGAAGAGGCATTTGTCTTGTATGTCCCAGAAGAGTTGAATCAATCTAGCTAACTGCCCAGCAGAGGATCTTAACCACTCCCCCCCTGTTGAGGGCTTAGAAGACCCACAGAGAGGTTGTCATTGAGAGCTCTTGCTTTGGCCAGTATAACTAATTGAGCTGGACCCTTTCAACAGGAAAAGCAAAACAACCCCTGGTCACTCTTGAAGTAAAGCTTCTGCAAGAGAACTGTTTTATTTAAAGCAAAGGGAAAGAAGGGACTTGAACCCTCCACCTTGCTACTTCACAGAACAAGAAATTAGCCACATAGCTACTCAGCTTTGTTGGTAGAAAAGTCTTCATTTGGCTCATTTAAGAGTGTGTTAAAGTGAAATGCCTTCAGGCGAAGAGGCACTTCTCTTGTATGTCCCAGAAAAGTTGAATCAATCTATTGAACTGCCCAGCAGAGTAGCGTTGGGGGGGGGGGGGGGGGGGGGGGGGGGGGGGGGGGGGGGGG
>ML682233.1:113511-135196 GCA_007922195.1 Podocnemis expansa
CCCAGAAAAGTTGAATCAATCTATTGAACTGCCCAGCAGAGTAGCTTACCCCCCCCCCCCCACACACACACAGAGGACTTAGAAGACCCCCCAGAGAGTTTCTCATTGAGAGCTCTTGCTTTGTCCAGTATAACTAATTGAGCTGGACCCTTTCAACAGGAAAAGCAAAGCAACCCCTAGGTCACTCTTTCTTAAAGTGGAGCTTCTGCAAGAGAACTGTTTTATTTAAAGCAAAGGAAAGAAAAAGACTTAAACCAGCCAGCTTGGTATTTCAGAGACTAGAAGACTAACCACTTGGCTAGCAAGCTCTGCTAGTGCAGCAACCTTTATTTGGCCCATTTAAGACTGTGTTAAAGTGAAATGCCTTCAAGAGAAGAGACACTTGTCTTGTATATCCCTGGTAGTCAGCAAGCAATTTGAACCAACAGGCATCCTATGGCTGTTAAGTGTTTTAACTGTAAATGACTATCTTTTTGGCTCAGTTAGTAATTGAAATGGAACAGCTAGCAACTGATAGAAAGTAATAGCTCCTCAACTAGAGCGAGTAGGAGACTTGAATTAGGCTGGCTAACACCACACTAGCTCCTTAAGCTGTATAAGGCTTTCCCCTAAGCCAGGGAGAAAAGACAGGTCCACTTTAGCCTGTTTCATAGTTACTCAACATGGAACAGCTTCAAGAGGTGAGAAACATAGCTGAAATGCCACTAGAACAGCATTTCTTACAAAGTAGCCCTTCTTTGTTTCCATTGATAGTTAATTTAATGTGGGCCAGCTTCAAAAGGAGGAAGAGGCACTAGTGCAAATTACTGCTCAGGAAGGGGCTAAAAACCAGAGCCAGCCCCTGGTTCAGGAGGCACCCTAACTGTGAACACAGGGCAGACTTCAAAGGACCAAGTCTGTTTTTGACCCGTTGGACAGTTAATGGAAGCACTTCAGGTGGCAAGACATTCTTCACAGGTGTACTCTCTTCTTTACCTCTGCAAGCACAAAGAAACAATGCTGCAGGCCTGCATGGCTGTACCAACCACCCAGAGCTTACTGCACTTCTGATAAAGAAGCTGTTCTAATGAATAGTTAATTAAAGTGACCTAACTTCAAAAGTTTGATCTAATGAATAGTTAATTAAAGTAAGCTAGCTGCAAAAAGAGCTGAGATTGTTACACAAATTTTCCATCAGCAAGAGAGCAAATCCCAAACCAGCAGCCACCCAGGCAGGGTCCCAAACCACCAGGCTACCTAGGGCTTCTCACCAGCCCCCCCTGAAAAAAAAAAGCTCTCTTCTGGCTCAGTTAATACTACATGCTATGGCACAGCTCCAAGAGGAAAGAGGCTCGCTCTCTCTCTCTCTCTCTCTTTTCAAACCCATTCTAAACAGAGAGATCTGAAGGCAATTTGCCTGCTTTTGTAGGCAGCACTCAAACTTGCACCTCATAAAGTAATTCTGAGCCTTTTACTGGCCCAGTTTGTAGTTCTTTGAAGTAAAACAGCTCTGAGAAGCCACTTACTGCTTCTTTAAAGACCTTGCCCTCACCAACCACAAGGGGGCAATAGGCAAACTGACCCCTGCCAGGTAACCACCAAGCAGGGCAGCCTGACCCATATACCAGAGGGTTTCTTGTTTTACACCCCTGTACTGCTGCACACCAGTCCCCACCCACCCAGGGAAGCCCCCCCATGTAGACAGAGCCTTGGAGCAATGCACACCCTCATCCCACCCAGGCTTTGAGTGGCCACCCTTGTGCACACAGGCGTCCCAGTGCTGTGGGTCGGGTTGTCCCCAGTAGGACTGTCTTGGCTCAGCCCCAGCCAGGAATCGGGAGAAGTCCAGAGGGGAGACTTTGCTGGCTAAAGATGCTCAGTGACATCTGCTGAAGCCACTGTCCTCACTTTGCCCTTCCTCCCACCAAGGCTGCTTCATGGAGCCACGTCCCAGAAGGGAGTGTGTTAGTCTTAGTCCGCAAAAAAATGTGGCGTCCGGTGTAGGGTTACCAGATGTCCAGCAAAAGGAGAACATGTCCTCCTATTTGTCTTCACGTCCTCCATCCTCCAGGCATTTTAAAAATAGGTGCTTTTGTCCAGCTTTTTACTGATCAGGAACACAATGTTAAAAATGCCTCTAACAGCCAAGTTATGGAGTGGGGGATCTTCCCCCAGTGGCTGGAGGTCAGAGCTGGTCACATACACACTGGACAATCACAGCTCAGCATAACCCAGGCCTTCTCACTAAGAGCTCAGGTAGCCCCTGACTCTAGAGCTCACATTTGCAAAGTTACTTGGGTAGCTCAGGTGCTTGAGGATGTATTTTTTAACCTTGGGGTTGTGGGTTCAAGACCTGTAAAAGGCACTGTCATTTTTGGCCTGTGCTTCCTACAAAATGGCTAAATTGGGGGGGAGGCTAAAAAAGGGGGATACTAATCAAATGAAGGAAAATAAAATCTACCATAAATAAAATTACTAACAAGGACCATTAAATAAAACCACTAAAGGGGCAGGTTTGAACTGGACAGAAACAATTTAGGAATAGGACTTTTTTTTTTTAAACTGTAAAAATGGGGACCATGCCGTTGCACGGCGCTACGACATCACTCATCCGTGCTGGCATCTGCTGCACTGCAGGGGGGCACCAGAAATGCTTGCGCTGTTCCCAACTACTCTGTACACAGGAATTTGGAATTACACAATTGTTCTAGCAACTGCATTAATCAGTTGGTTTCCTTGGACATGTGAAATAATAGAAGTGAGTCATGGTCAGTGTGATTTTAGGATACAAAAAGTGGTTCTGAATAACAAGAATCAGTGTCAAAGTACAGAATGTTTTGTTTCTATTCAGTTTTATTTGATAGTGCTAAAATTGTCCTTTTGTTAGTAAAACTGAGTTCACACTCCCACCAGAAAAAGAAAGACCTCCGGCAGTCGTTTGGAAATTTCATCAACAAGGATTTTATCCTTTCTTCCAGGTCACTGATAAAAATGTTCAATGGAATCCTGCCAACAACTGATATTTGGGGGGGGGGGGGTGTCCCACCTGAAATGCCCTTCCTTTGTTCACAATTATATTTTCAGACCTATCAGTGCAGAAGTTTCTAACCCCATTAATGTGTCACTTTAGTTTTGTATCATTCTGATTTTGTTAGTCCACGTGTTATGATACACCAAATAAGATGTCTTTGCATACACCAAATAAGATGTCTTTGCATACATCTACACTGGAGTCTTAGGTCGACTTAAGAGAAGTTAAGGTGACCTACAGCCTCTTGCTTTGATGTTGGCTTTTATTAAGTTAACTTAAACACTTTCTCAAGTCAACTTAATAACACCACATCTTAATATTGACTTAACGTAGGGGGTCGGCAACCCCTGGCACCCATGCCAAAAATGGCATTGAAGCCAAGCCTGAGCTGAGGAGCATGACCGACAGGTACAATGCAGCTGTGGTGCACAGCCCCTGGCCACTCCTAGTCCTGCCCCCTGCTGGGCACGGCTACAGGGGAGCAAGACGGGGCACTCAGCCAAGGCTGTGACTAGACTTTTTGTCACCCAGGACAAGCAGCACCAAAGGTGCCCTCCCCCCCAACCAAGGGCCCAATTCAGCCCAGGACCTGATCCAACACTGTGCTGCTGCCAGATGGTGGTGCAGAGCCAGGATCCAGCCGCAGTTACTGCTGACCATCAGCACAGAGCCCGATCTGTCCCCTACTGCCACTGGGGTCGCCTCACTGGTTCACCTCCCCAACCCCTGCCAACTGGGGTCTCCTCACTGGTTCACCTCCCCCCCTCCCCAACCAGTGGGTCTGTCCTGAGGTGGCAGCAAAGGAATGGAGCATACCCAGTGTGTAAAGTATAATTTGACTGGCCCCAAAACCCACCGTACCTCTGGGCCACCTTCCCATAGTGTGCAGGCCCCCTTTATGCATGTGCAGGCCCCAGTGCAGGTAGGCATTTGCAACCACTTCTCAGTATCATATGCATCAGTTATCACTCCATAAAAATATTTATAATTTTATAGCACATTTATATCTATACTAATTACTGTCACAAACTAGCAAACTGCATAATACAATAAGTATTGTGATTAACAATATAATAATTAAATAAAACGTGATATAGAATTGAACACAATGGCTATGTCTACACTACAGGGTTCAGTTATTAAGCCGGCTTAGCATGTTCACACTTAAATGCCAGGAGACTTAGCACGTCTACACTGGCAGCTGATAGGTGGCCCTAGGAGTGGTGCGTTGTGGATACCTGGCCCACAGTGCACCACAGCAGAGGTGCCCCCCTCTTCCAGCCACTCCTTTACTAAACGAAGTGAGTGACCACACCAGCCTCCATACTGTGTGTGGCAACAGGGAGGTCAGGGAGCCTGACGGAGCCCAGTTATGTGCCAGGGCAGCACTCCACACCCTCCCTATGTTGCCCACACTCCTCTAGCTCTGGACCAGGTGCTGCAGGGCAACTGCCAGCACAGGGGCAGGGTGCAGCAGTTGTTAACATTCAAATACCGGGAAACAGCACATGGAAGGAAGGTGAAGTCAAATCACCTCTTAAAATGCAGGAAAAAAATCCATAGTCAGGAATTAATCCTGCTTTCACACAATGTAATCAAAAAGAAATAGCAACTTTTTCTCTTTCTTTCTTTCTTTCTTTCTTTCCATGCGCTATTTCCCAGTGTTTGAATCTTAACAACAGCTTTGATTTGCTGTTAGACTGTGACCTGATCCTACGTCTTACACGCCCCTGCATTTATTTCCAATTCTGTAAATTCCCCCATCTTCAAACTGTCTGATGAAGTGGGATTTTTCTCCCATGAAAGCTCATCCAAGAAATAAATTCGTTAGTCTTAAACAGTGCCTCTGGACTCTGTATTTTTTACAACAAAATGGGGGGGGCGTCCTCTGAGAAGGGGAGACACACAGGGTTGGTCTGAGAGGGGGAGAGACAGGCAGGGTCAGGCTGAGAAGAGCAAGGGGGGAGACACAGGTTTGGGCAGAGAAGGGGGAGATACCAAGGACTGGTCTGAGAAGGGCAGGAGGGAGACACACAGGTTTGGGCAGAGAAGGAGCAAGACAGGCAGGGGTGAACTGAGAACAGGGAAGACGTGGGGTTGGGCTAAGAACGGGGGAGACACATGGGACAGGCTGACAATGGGGGAGACATGTAGAGAAGGCAAAGAGAATGGGAGACATGCGGGGGTCGGGCTAAGAATGGGGGAGACATGCGGGGTGGGATGAGAATGGGGGAGACGTAGAATGGGCACAGAGCAGGTGAGATGTGGGGGTTGGGCTAAGAACAGGGGGGACATGCGGGGGTCAGGCACAGAGCAGTGGAGACGTGGGGTTGGGCTGAGAATGGGGGAGACACGCAGAGCCGGCTGAGAATGGGGGAGACGTGGGCTCGGGCTCAAAATGGGGGAGATGTGGGGTAGGCTGAGAAGGGGGGAGACACGCAGGGTGGGATGAGAACAGGGGAGATATGCGGGACGGGCTGAGAATGGGGGAGACATGCGGTGTTGGGCTCAAAATGGGGGAGACGTGGGGCGGGCTGAGAAGGGGGAGACGTGGGGTTCGGCTGAGAATGGGGGAGACACACGGGGCCGGCTGAGAATGGAGGAGACGTGGGGTCGGGCTCAAAATGGGTGAGATGTGGGGCAGGCTGAGAAGTGGGGAGACATGAAGGGGGAGACGTAGGGTTGGGCTGAGAATGGGGGAGACATGCAGTGCGAGATGAGAACGAGGGAGACATGCGGGGTTGGGCTGAGAACAGGGCAGACATGCAGAGTGAGCTGAGAATGGGGGAAATGCTGGATTGGGCTGTGACGCCCGGTCTGGCTGAGAACAGGGGAGATCTGTCAGGGAACATGGGGTGTTTGGCTGTGGTCCACACAGCTGGGAACATCCCAGCTGTGTTGTACCTTCTAGCCAGCCTCGATCCCCATGTTTTCTGTGGTTGGGAGGCCAATTAAGTCGACTTAAGGCAACTTCCCCTCCACGTTGCCTTAAGTTGACTTAATAAAGTCGACTTAACTTTAAAGGCGACTTCATAAGCGGAAGTAATAAAGTCAACTTTAGCTGATGCTAAGGTCAACTTTATTGCCCTGCAGTGTAGACGGGGCTCTGTTTAAGTCGACTTAAAGGCCCTTAAGAAGACTTAAACCCGGGGAAGACACACCCACTGACCATGATGGGGATAAAAAGGAAGAGACTATACCCTGCCCATACTTACAATGTTGACTGTCTTCACTCAGTATAAATCTAGAGCACTAAACATTTATCCAGTGGTTTGGTTATTTTATGCAACTCTGCATTTGGGTCCCCTGAATTCAGATAAGAAGTGTTTTGCTTTTGTATTTCTAAACTATATTTTGCTGAAATTGACACACTCCCATAGAAAGTTTACATATCGACGAACTGGTATTTTCTGAAGAAAAAACATTTTGTCTCAGTTTTCAGCCAGCTCCACTTGCTGTTTCCCTATTGTTAGCCATCTTACCAAGTTTCTTTCTGTGTGTATCTGATGTAGCTAGAAAATTAAAATGATAGTTGCCAACGACAATGAGTCTTTCACAACCAGTCTGTAACTGGACAGATGGTCAGGGGAGCATCCTCTTTACATCCGTGAATACCTGGACTGAAGAAAGGCCGGAGTATCCCAGAGAAGTGATATCTGAAAGTGTAGATGTGGAATTCATATGGCAAATTGTAAAATGAGAGCTCTCCTGCATCATAGTCCAGAAAAATCCCAACCCTCTTGGGTTTTATTTCCAAAGTGATTGTTGTCCGAGGAGTGGACAGGGCTTTGTATTCTCCATTCCACAGCCTGATAGCCCAGTATCCATCTTCAGGTGCTATGCTTTTGTATTTTTCCTCACTTTCTGATTCCTCACAAACCCCCAAGTGCCACATCGTCTTGGTCTCAAGCTCCACTTCCCAATAATGCCTCCCACGAGCAAACCTCTGAGAGCCCAGAACGCAGCGATAAGAACTAACAATATCCAGATCTTTAGGTTGTTCTTGCTTTATGTCTGCACATCTCACACTTTTTAGGTCTTTTGACACACTGAGTTCAGGATGTGCTGTTCCTGGATCCAGGGTCACATTCTCTGCATGGAGAAAAGTTTTTCTTTTAGTATAGATAGTCCAAAAAACATTATTAATAATGAATTCCAGAGGTGTAGCCTTGTTAGTCTGCTTTAGCAAAACAAACAAGAAGTCTGTGGCAATTTAAAGACTAACAAATAAATTAAGACATAAGCTCTTGTGGGCTAGAAGCCACTTCATCAGATGCATGAAGTGAACACTGCAGTTTGTCAGGTGTATATATACAGTCAAAGAAGGGTGAGTCATATTACGTGGAGTTCCAAAGGGGGCAACTGTGTTAGTCTAATCCAGCAAAAGAAGCAAGAAGTCCTGTGGCCTTTAGAGACTAACAAATCTGTTACGGTGCTTCATTATCTTGCCAGTTTGGAAGTTTTTCTTAATATTCAAGCTAAGCCTACCATGGTGCAATTTAAACTCATTGTTCCTTGTCTTATCATCATAGGTTAATAACAGTTTGAGTCTTCCTGTGTTTAGAGATACATATAACTATGCATTCTTCATAAATAAATAAGGCTGAATCATAGAAATAGCTGATTCCAACATCAATTTTAGCTCCTAACAACCTGAAGGACCCCAAATTTGGCTGACGACTCCGGTTTAAAAGGGTAAGCAATAACTTGCATTTCTATATAATCATCTCACACCTGTAGTATGCATAACCAGACCCTACATCTGTCTTAACAGCAAATACTATTTTATCCAGATCTATTTTGAGAAGGTAGCAGAGCTCTTTGACAGAAAGGTATTTTGATGTTGGTTAAATGTCAGTTTTAGTTACCTGAAAACAGTCGGGCTTTTCTGAGCTCTGAAACAAAAGTACAAAAACAAATGAAGACTTGTCCAAAAACATGCTGTCTTAATATAACTTGTTACAACTTCTATTGCCAGAAAAAGTCTTTGTTACCAAACCAGAAATCTGAATGCTAAAATCCTTACTAGGACACCATGGTTGTAAATATAATACATAAGGTGAGAAAATTAAATGAAAGAAAATAGAATAATCCGAATGAAGGTTAAATCTGAACATTCTAATAAAAAGTTGGTCTATGCTAGTTACAATACACAAATTCACGTGCTTGCTTGTGCCACAGCCGTCCTGTTGTCCAAATCTCAAGCGTATATTGGAAGGTGAGGCTGAGGTAAGTTAGCCTGCCTGACTCGCATATCCACGTAATGGTAGAAATAAACCATTAAGAGTTCCCACTTCTTCTGCATCACCAGAAAAACCCATCCTCCGTATCCAGCAAACAGTGGTGAAAGGGACAGGGAGAGAAAGATACATCATTTTGTTCTCTCAACTTTCCAATCAACACCACTGGCCACTCATCTCTCTAGTGCAAAGGGACAGGGCATTGTTTGTGCCACCACTAGAGCATGCTGGTTTTCTACCCTTCCATGGAAACTCCACATGCTTGCTAAGAGTACATGCTACGTAGCAGTAGCTGTGTTGATCCCAGGACATTAAATGAAGTGAGTGAGGTGGTATCTTTTATGAGCCAAACTTTTGTTGGGGAAAGAGACAATTTTTGAGCTTACACAGTTCTGGGAAACTTACTCAGGGCATGTCTGCACTGTGAAAATAAGTCAACCTAATTTACATCAACACTAATTACATCACTTGGCTACATTGTGTCGGTGGTGCACATCCAAATCAAGAGCTGTTGTACTGATTGCATTGTCAGCATGGATCACTGAGGGGTAGCATCTGAAAATCATTTAATGGTCAACACAAGCAACACAGCATCTACACTAGTGCTTCATTGACCCAGATACCTTAACCATGACTCTATGCCTCTCATGGAAGTGATGGAGTTAAGTTGGTGTAGCAGGACAGCTACCGCAACAAGAGTCAAATTTTCACGTAGATCCATGGTTAAGTTGCCATAATTCCTGTGTAATAGGCGTAGCTGCCAGGGAGGCTAAGCTGAGTGGAGATGGGCTCTGGGGCAGAGCAGGGGTTGGGTGTGGACAGGGGTTAATGGGGAAGAGATGGGACAGAGAGCTTGCTTCACCTCTGACTATGACAAACTGCCTTTGTCAGCCTAACTCCTGTGTAGACCATGCCTCAGAGCGGCACAGCCCAATACAAGGTGGAACAGACTGTTAAGGTTTAACATAAATAGTGAGCACATATTTCAAATGACCTTTTAAGGTGCAGTGGCCTGTTAACATCTGGCGAGGAAAGGGAACAGGAACACCAGTGTGGGGGATTGTTAAAGTGCCTCCTGAGTCACTTCAGTTGCTGATCTACTATGTCACTTGGGGTGTGGAAAATTCATATCCTGGGCAGGCATAGTGAAGACAATCCAAATCCCCATGTAAACAGTGCCAGGAAAATGGAACTTACCAGATCATGAAAGATAGTTTTCTGAAACAAACAAAACACAACACCAGAAATGAATGATAGTGGGGTGGGGAGAAACTCTAGTCCTGCATCTACTGCGATTTTTAATAAGTTAAATTACTTAACACCTAATTTAGTTTAGATCTGGTTAAAAATATATTCACCTTTTTTTAATGTGCTGTCAATATTATGCATCAGCTAAATCAATATAAGGTTTAAGTAGGTTTCAAGAGATGCACGGTCAGTGAGATATCTCCTGTCCACAGAAGTCTATTTCACTTTCTTAAGCCTTCCAGTTGCTGAGATACAGCAGGCATGTTTTAAAAGGGCAGTTCTGGTTTAGAGCTATTACTGGTTCCAGTGATTATGGTCCATACACTTAAAATGGGAGATACACTTGACAAAGGTAATGAACAAGATTCACAGGCACTGCTATGCTTAACCTCAGTACCTAACCTCTGGATGCCTCATTGCTTTGAACTCTCAGTTGGGTTGAGGACAGTTGCTCTGGTAATTTTAAGTTACTGATGTTTACATTGTATTCACTTCAGTGATGTCCCAGATTACAAACAAAGAGGCTCTTCATGGAAACATTAACTTCCGCATACTTAAAAAAAAAACCAACCTATTCTACCAAAGATATTAAAATAGAATAGAATATTCCTGAGATACATGGATAAACACTTATTGCTTTTTCTTCTTTTTAGAGACACATTTAATTAAAAGAAATTTACCTTTCTCTTTCTCCACTAGAAATCGTAACTTATCTAAAGGAAGAAGAGAATGACACATTAGTCAATGCCGTCATGTTTTTGGTGATTCCTACTATTATTTCATACCATGTTGCAAAGATTACTAAAATTGAAAATCCTTCTCCTATTAATGGCAGAATATTGAACAAGATGAGCCACACATTTGATAAGTTAGTTCCTGTTTCCTGTGAAATAACAACAGATAAAATTTGATCTTTCTGTGGAAGCCCAATAGCAGTTTACGAAAACTGAAAAATGCTAAAATAAACTTCCGATACTTTCCCTAAAATTATGATCATAGACCATGGTCCAAGGTCTCATTCTAATAATTGTTTGCAGCATTGGTTTCACAAGATGAGTTGGTCCAATAAAAGATATTTCTTCATCCACCATCTTATCACAGCCAAGGCCAACTGCAGAAGGGTTTTTTTTGTTTTTTATGTAAGTTTTAATATTTTATTGACTGATGCCTTCAACTTTTGCTGTTAAGATGTTCTTTTCATGGAAATTTGACACCCATTTGGCAACAAAGGGTGGAGCAGACAGAGAGCGGTGGTCCTTGTCTCCTGGTTTGGTAATTGTGGTGTACTAGAACAGCGAAACGCAGCAGAGGTTGATCAAAGTTAGCCAGTGCTACACTTGGCCTCCCTGTGAGTGTTTTCTCTTTTGTGATCTCAGCCAACAAATCAAATCATGATAGGCTGTGTGTTCAAATGAATTTCTGGAGAATCAGAAGTGATTGTGGAATCTGCTGTTTCTCTGCTGGAGCAAAAGGCAACCAATGGTTGGAAAACTGGCCGTGCCAACTCCTTGCTGTAAGAATTATCTTTTTATTTCACTGCATTTACTAGTTTTGATATATTCAATAGCTCTGTGGCCTGTGTGTCATTCTTCCCAATCAGAGTGAGGACCCTCCTTATAGTAAAGCCTCTTATGCTCAATCACTCAGATAGGTGTATGTAACCCCAGCTTGGAGTTTGCCAGCTTCTAGGGCTATGGACTGAGCTTCTAGAGACCTGCAATGGGAATGACTACCAGATTCCTGTGGTCGTACTTACCAGCATTATTGGAATCAGAAATGTG
This sequence comes from Podocnemis expansa, assembly GCA_007922195.1. Taxonomy (NCBI): domain Eukaryota; kingdom Metazoa; phylum Chordata; order Testudines; family Podocnemididae; genus Podocnemis; species Podocnemis expansa. Next base: position 124,791 of record ML682233.1, read on the forward strand.
GACAACAGGAGCTGAAACCCAGTGCTGAGACCATTTATAAAGTATCTCCATGGGTTTAGCTGGATATCCAGACTCATAGACTCAGACTCTAAGGTCAGAAGGTACCCGAGGAGAATCTCTGAGTCTGGCTGGAGTCAGGAGAGGACCCTGCCCATTTAGAGGGGAAGATAAACTATGAGGGCTTTTATTTAAGCTGGCCAATACCAGACTGTGTGTTGGGAAGTTGCCAGGGAAGCAGTATTTTCCCTAGGACTCGAAATTAGAGGAGGTGTGGGGAGTATTAGGGGTGCTTACTAAACTGGTCTAGCACTGTTACTAGCTGACAACTGGGGAGATGTTGGGAAATTCAGGGGAGGTGCAGGAGGGGTGTATGGGGGGTGTTAGGGAAATCCCTGCCAGGGAGGGAACTGGTATTTAGAAGCCTTCATGATTGCTCATAGGCAAGGAAATGGTTCGTTTATCTGTTTGCTAACCTTAACTTCTACTTTCTCCCTATCCTATTTTTCTGTTACTTGTAACAGCCCCCCTCCCTTATGCTCTCATTTTGGATGTGTAATTCCTTGGCTAAATTTGTTTTATTTGCCTAGTTGTCCCCTGTGTACTAGACTTAAAACTCCTTGCTAGCTAGCAGATATTGTACTTATTTTCTCAAGAGACAGCACCCCAGTGTATATGTAAACTCTTGATATTGGTGACAGCAAGCAACAGAGAAAAAAGGACGGCGGCTTAATCTATACCTCAGGGATGATCATAGATGTTGTTTTATCTTATTTGATGGAATATTTGTATCAGATCGTTCTCTTACTATATACAACCCAGAAACTTACCTTCAAACTCTTTTAATTTAGATCGCAGAGAATCTGTTGGAACAAAAAGAACAAATATATTAAATATCCTTTCACATTTGTGGTGATATTTCTATTGATATATATTATAATTTTGCTATAATTGTAATAGAAATTGAGATAACTAAAAACCAAACAGATGTACTTTATGTGGTAGATCATTTACAATTAATCAGAAACAAAAGAAATGAAAATTGTTTTATGTTTTTCAATCTCACAGTAAGTATCTGTAGAATTGGATTGTTTTCCATACCAGGAAACAGCAATCAGTTTTGCTTCAGAGTGTGCAGTTCACTTCAGACAGAAAAAGCAGAGCTATATCTATTGTCTGTATCTTGTATTTCTTATTATTGTTATTGGAAAAAAAGACATTCTAATAGTATAAAAATGATTTTGTCCTATTTCCATTTCCATCATAAAACTTTTAAACTGAAATTCTTTTTTCTAACATCATCTTCTGCTTCAGAGAATTGCAGAACATTTTCTCATTGTATTGTACTTTAACTTGTCTTAATTATATTGTGTTTTGCAATATAATGAATTTGGAGGATTTCTTTTTCACGTAGAATGCCAGGATTAGTCTTCCAGAGTGAAGATTTTAAATATGTGAAAGTTCTGTCTCTATCATGTAAGTGGTTTACAAAGGAACAGCGTCTCCAAACAACCTGTCCACCATTAGATGGTAAGACAATGGGACAATTGTTCCCAGGCAACATGTAGCTGTGTGCAGAAAGAAGAACTCAAAGAGTTTGGTTCTCTAAGGCTGTGTTCTCACACAGCCGGTTATTTCGATACAGTTGTTTCGAAACAACCGTATATCGAAATAACGCTTATTTCGAAACAACCTATTTCGAATTAACAAAATGTTAATTCGAAATAAGGAAAAAAAAAAGCCGGAATCGAAATAGCAATTCCGGACAACAGTTGTTTCGAAACGAACAACATGTTCAGACGACGGTTGTTTCGAAACAAGTTGTTTCGAAACCACCGTTGTTTCGAAACAACACGTTCGCACATCGTTGTTTCGAAACAACCATTGCGAAACAACGTTGTTTCGCCTAGAAACTAGGTTTAACTTGTTTCGAAACAATGTGGTTGTTTCGGAACAACGGGAAGCGTTGTTCCGAAACAACTGTGCGTCGTGTGAACAGCCTAAATCTTATTTCGAAACAACCTCTGTTGTTTCGAAATAAGAGGGCTGTGTGAACACAGCCTAAGAGAACCCAAAGCTGAACACTGAATGGAAATCCTCTGTTAATCCTTCTATAGTCCATTTTCTCTCATTTTTAAAGAAGATATCTTTCTGATTATATCTGAATTGTCTCCTTTATTACCTTTCTCTTTTAGTTGCTTCCTTAAATAATAAACAGCCAAAGGAATGAAAAAACCAAACACCAGCAGGATTATTGACAGGCGAATCACCCTCACATAGGAGACCTTTGGGAAAAAAGAATCTGTAAAACAAATGCATCGAATTAATTTATTATTATTAAACCTATTATTGTCTTCCCTTTTTCTAATACCAGCCTTCCATTTCTAACCTGAGTTTCAACCCTCACCAGTTTCCAGCGGAGGAAAACTAGTGACCAGCAGTAACCAGCTTAGTTCTATTGTAAGTGTAGCTGAATATTTGGAGAGTATATGTGGAGTTAACAAGTGTGATAAAATTTTCCATATAAATGTAGGGAGAGGCCCCAGTGAACCGCCCTGTTGGCCTCCCTACAGCCACTGGTTCTCAATAATGGCAAACAGTTATTGTTCCATTTTTAAAAATTAATTAATTAATTTAATGAACACCTTAATGCAAAGGCCAAACCTGGAAAATTTTAGCCTGAAAGCTCAAAGTTTTACGAAGTTATAACTTGGAACCAGTTGAAACTGGGACACAATTCACTGGGAAGCTTAGCTATACATGGAGCTATATATCATATATAATGCCTTCTCGCCCCCACTGAAATGAATGGCTGAATGAACTGACCGGCTATATGAACTCTTGATGCTTCTTCTTGGTTCAGCACATCATTTCTGATTGCGCAGGTCAGGTTCTGGTTGGAACTTTCTGTTACAATAAGTACCGATTCCATCTGAAACAGGCCATTTTCATCACGGAAATATTTTGCAGGCAATGATGGTAGAGGCTGTCCTCTGAGATCTTTCCACAGCATTTGAGGCTCTGGATACCATCCTCCCGATCGACACACCATTCGAATACCTCCATCCTGGTAAGCCTCAACAGAGATCTGGGGACCAGAACCTGTAACTGAAGAATGGAGTAAATCCTGCATTAATTCTACATTCTGGTTTAAAAATTGAACATACTCATTAATACAGCATAAGCTAGACTGATCCTTTGGGCTCAGTTTTGAGTAAGCAGTGACATAATTTATAAATTCCAGGAGCAGCCTTATGTGGAATCATGAGTCAGAGTGACACAACTACCGATACAGAGGGAGGATGTAACATTTTCACAACTCTCAGTTGGCAACCAGTGTTTAGAAGTTTAACTGCTGTGCAGAAACACAGACTAAAACTTGCAAACATCTTCTTAGATCTCAGGCACTTAGCTCTGCTGACAAATTATAAGTGACATGAGAAAGAAAAGTGTTGTAATTGCCATTTAAAAGAAATACAACAATGTCCTCTCAATCTTCCTCAAAGCATCTGACAAAGTGGGATTTTCTTCCACAAAAGCTCATGTGATAAATAAATTTGTTAATCTTTAAAACAGCCATCAGATTCCTTGGATGTTTTGCTCAATCTAGGGATGGCAAAAAAGCAGGTTACTGACCTGATAAATGTAGTTCCATGGCAGCTTCTTGATAGGAGTAGTCTGAGCGAAAGAAACACTTGTACAGCCCTGAATCAGAGAGTCTGATGTTGCGTATCCTCAAGGCAACTCTGCCATCGGCCATTCCCTCTTTCAGAAGCTCTGTCCTCCCCTGATACTCTGACGCCTGCTCTACATATTGATCTTTTCCTTCACGATACAAGTGCACAACTATAGAAAACTGGGTCCGGTACCATCTCACCTCCATGTTTTCAGCACTCATGCTGGGTGACAGGTGACAGGGTAATATGACTTCATCACCTACAGAAGCGGTGATAGGGCGATCTGGTCCAATCACTGAAAAGTGAGCTGTTAAATGGAACAGGATGCAAAAGCAACTGAATCTGAGAATAACTGAGAATAGGATTTTAATTTACTGCTCAGGCACAGTATATACAAAATATATCCCTTACAGCTTTTCAATGCATTGTGGATGCTCATGGGTCCTGACTCCATGTGAATTTTAATTCACTTCCCTGTTAGCTGGCAAGAGAAATGTTGGAATTTGATGAAAAATTATTCAAATTAATGCAGGATTACAACTGGAATATAGGTCCGCAGTCTGATCTACTAGACCCCTGGAAGACCTCATTCGATGGGAGTATACCCTTTTGGAGGTCACACTGTGCTGAAGGCGAAAGTGCCAACTCCACCCGCCATCCATCAGCACGACTAGCAGTCACCTATTACTGAATGCATCTGAGCACTGCTTGAAGAACAGTGTGTTACTTACTAGTAACCATCCTTCTTCAAGATGGGTTGCTTGGATCCATTCAGGTCCCTCCCCCCTGTCCCCGCATCTGGAGTTGGCGACTCCTAAGAACTGAGGAGGGGCTGGGCAGCGGCCACATATATAGCCACGGGGTGGTGTGGGGGGCGGTGGCCGTCTGCCCTACTCTGACAGGCGAGGACGAAAAGCTGCCTGGACCATGGACTTGGCAGTGACAGTGTGCCAAGTGGCCTGGCTTAGAGAGGCTCGGGTTCCTCTGGCATCACAAGAGGTGGCCCTCGATCTCCCATTCCCGGGAGACTCCCTCTTCCCAAAGTAGATATCATCCGTCCTGGGTACACCCTGGGAACCTAGGGCTGAGATGAAATGCCTGGGCCTAACCCAGCTGGGTCCACCATCCCACCCTTGGCTCCCTAAGCCTGGGCAATGCCTTCTTCCTTTCTAACCATTTATGCTGGGTGAGGGCTCGCCCCTCACCACCATAAGTTCAGTTCCACCCCCTTTGGGGAATTCTTGTTTCACGCTGGTCCCAGGTGAACCGGAACGGCCATGTCAGGCATGTAAGGGTCCAAATGGCCCCAGCCTAGGTGCGAAACTAACACGGGGACGGGCATGAAGGGCATCAACCTGGTGCCCACGTTCGCCAATATCGTATACCCCCCCCCTTTCCTACCAACTGAGCGGCATCTTGGATCACAGCTGCAGAGCATATTGTGCACGCAGGGCCAAGGGCCGCGCCCTGTAAGGGATGGGCATTGGCACTTGATGGAGGCATCCCCAAGATGCCAGGTGCCCGACCAACGGCAGCCGGAGTGTCCACTCCCCATTAAGCAGAAGTTAGTGCCAAGCTATCACTGCTTGAAGGTCTCGCCTTTCCTGGATTGGGCAAAATATTCTCACAGTGTGGGGTAGTGGCCAGGATGCCAACCGCACAGCATATCCCCTCCCCTCTCCACCAGCCCCCTTGAAATTGTGCCACTAGCGCCCATCGGGAACATCAGCTTACAGACCTAGGGGTGCGTCAGGATACACCGGTTGCACTTCGACCATACAACTGGGTTCCAGGCCCATGGAAACACTGTGCCCAAAGACCACGGGTCCTCTGTGGTGTATAACATATGTCATGGGCTGGGTGGAACAAGATGCAGCATCGGGAAGTGTTCCCTGGCTTAATGATAATAGTGTGCCCCCCCCCATCATAGCGCGAGGTAGTGAGGGGCAGCAGCGGCGGGGCATCATGCTCCGGCCACCCCTCCGAGTTTCAAAGGGAGGGTGGATCCCCGAGCAACTGGAAAGCCGGTCAGTCAAGTAGCCCAACTGGATTCCTAGACTGTCACCATGCACCAGAGTCCTAAGGTTGTGCGCAGAGGGGTCTGGTCCCGTGCCGCGAGGATGCTTCAGCCCTGCCCTGACCAGGCCTCTGGGTTCTTATGGAAGAACGGTTCCGACCATCCATATTCCCACTTCCAAAGTAGGCCTAGGCACCCGTGGGGTTTCTTCGGGTCACCGATACCGCCCTTGTCATTGGAGTGCGTCCCCAGTCACCTGTGGGCAGCCACCACAGGCCCAATGCCATGTCTATAGGAGTTAACTCTACCCCCCTCCCGAATACTATAACGGGAGGGGTGGACGAAGTGCCTGTCGGGCCCAGCGATGCTCGAGCACGCTGCCGGACTCTCTCAGATGGCCTCCACTGGATGGTTTAAGGGATGGGTGCCCTCTGAGCAGTAAATCCTGCCCCGAGGAGGTGGAAGTGCCCCAGCTGGGTAACAGAAGCCAGTTTATTCATTTAATTAGGCCACCAATGGGAATGTTTCTCCATTAGGGACAAAGGCGGGGAGGTGGTCCCCTCCCGGAAGCCACCCAACAGCCCCCCCCCCCATATTTCTGCCTGTCATGGGGCAACTGTCCCAACCCTCTATAGGTTGATCAGGGCACTCCGCTTTCACTCTTCCCATGTCTGGACAGTTGGCTACCAGCGACCAGCTCTCCCAGCTCATGACTGGCCTAAGAGGCCGGACTCCCTCATGGAGCTATCTCTGTGACTGTCCTTCCACCAGGGGAAGTTTCAAGGTGGGAAAAACTGGGATGCAAGCAGTGCCACTGCTACTCCGGACTTCAGTAACCATACTTGGGAGGTCCCGTCATGATTCCACGTTGTGGTCCACCAGTGTCGACCTAGCGGTCTCCCAGGACACTCCAAATCCCGGGATCAAAGGGCCCTTACCTGCATTAAGGAGGTGCGGGCAGGGAACTAGGCGTCAACGCCGGAGTCATTGGTACCCCTCTTCCCAGTACCTTTGGTAGGACCACCTACAGGGGTTGGTCCTCCTGAACCACTTGTCAGCGCTGACCATGCCAGGAGCATGCTTCAGGAGCCTCGGAGAGACTTGTTAATGGCAGCCCGAGTCCCGCGTACGATCCCACGGAGTCCCTGGGACCCCAAAAGGAATTATAGGCTGATTATCCCGGTTCCTCTCTGGCAGGATACTGGTATCTTGATAACGCCTAGTTAGGAAAGCTACCTGTGGATAGACATCAGGTCATGTTTGGGCCAGGGCAATGGCCCTGGTCCTCACAAGGGGCCTGCAAATACTATCTGGTGGGGGATTAGGAGGTGATCTCGATTTCGTAGGGTTAGCCAGGAGGTAGGCGACCCTACACAGCAATGCCAGACATGCCGCCTGCGCCTGTGCGCCATCGACACCTCCACATCTCCGTGAAGCCAGGCTCCATGGGGCACCCACCATTCCCCGGTATGGGTAAGGATGTGCTGCGTGACCAGCAAGGGTAGCTCTCCATTCCAGTTAGGTGACTTTCAGTCGCCGGGCCCGGGCATACCTCCTGTGTCCGAACAGTTTGGCATTATCCTTTCCAATGGGTACAATATGTATTCCTAGGCCCTTCAAGGGCTGCAGGCCCTTGGTCACCTTTCAAACCCCTGCTTCCGCGGGGGGGCAAGTACCCATTCTAGCTTTCGCTGTGCTGAGGGTGGAAGAACCAACTCCACCCTCCATCCATCAGCATGGCTATTAGCCACCTATTACTGAACGTATCCGAGCAGCACTCGAAGGAGAACGGTGGGTTACTTACCAGTAACCATCCTTCTTTGAGATGTGCTGCTTGGGATTCATTTAGGGCCCTCCCCCTGACCCCGCATGGGAGTTGGCGACTCATAGGAACTGGGGAGGGCGGGCTGGCGGCCGTCTATATAGCCACGGGGAGGTGCAGGGGGTGGTGGCCGCCTGCCCTTTTCTGACAGGCTGGAGCAAAAGCTTTCCAACCAATCCGGCGCTCCAGTACGGAGACACCTATTACTGAATGAATCCGAGCAGCACATCTCGAAGAAGGATGGTTACTGGTAAGTAACCCACCGTTCCTACACAACATGGGGTATATTAGTATGCAGTTTCTACATTTACAATATGGAGCATGGCATGCTACAGAGACTGGGGGAAAAGTGGCATCATATCCAGAGCTTAAAGGTAGATAGAGACAAATTTAAACAACAGTACAAGCCGGGGCTGAGTGGCTCAGGGGAAAGAGCTGCTTCTCCTGCAGTCTAAAACAAATCCTCTTCCTATGAGAAGGAACAAGGAACCATTAGTGATTAAACTGTGTTTCCCAACCAGTGTGCCACAGAACCCAGGTGTGCTATCAGATCTGAACCAGTGTGCCATAGAATTTTTTGAAACACTACTCAAAGAGCTCTGGTTTGGCTCTTGGCTCATGAATATTCATACGTTTATTTGGAATCATATGGTAGTGTGCCTTTAATTAATTAAAGGTAGTAAGGTGTGCCACAGCAGAGAAAATGTTGGGAAGCATTGGCCTAAACAGAGCAGAAATCTGCTTCTAAGGTGTCTCTTTAAAGATCCTCATATAATAAAACTAAGTCAGTTTAAATCAAAGGAAGTCTGTGCTGATCTTTAGGGGATTTAAAGTGCAATACTAGAAGCATCAAATCCGAAATGCTAGGCTAAGTCATTTGATTCTGTAAATTCACCCATCTTCAAAGCATCTGATGAAGTGGGATTTTCTCCCACGAAAGCTCATACGAAAAACAAATCTGTTAGTCTTAAAGTGCCACATGACTCCTTGTTTTTTGTGCTGGACGAGACTAACCCGGCTATCCCTTTGGAAATTGATAAGTCATTTGTGAAAGCCTATCAGAGCACTAAAAAAACAACAAGGAGTTGTGTGGCACTTTAAGACTAACAGATTTATTTTTTGCATGAGCTTTTGTGGGAGAAGATCCCACTTCCTCAGATGCTTCGAAGATGGGTGAACTTACAGAAAGGAATGAAACTAAATGCACGGGGGTGTAAAACATAGGATCAGGTCATAAACTAACAGCAAATCTGTTAGTCTTAAAGTTCCACACAACTTCTTGTTTTTTTACTGGACTAGACTAACACGGCTATCCCTTTTGAAATTGTCAGATCACTCCCTCCTTCATTTACAAGTGAATCACCCCAGATCACCCCCTCTGCTGCCTCACTAACAGAATACAAATCAATAGGGCTGAGAGTTTTTCTCCAGCAAAAAAAAGCAAGGGGCATGTAACATTGGCATGCTATAAGCATTGCAAAGGGACGCCTCTCCAATGTGGATTCCTACCTGCAGTGCTTAAAAAAACAACAAGCAGTTGTGTGGCACTTTAAGAGTCTTAAAGTGCCACACAACTGCTTGTTGTTTTTTTACTGGACTAGAGTAACACGGCTATCCCTTTGGAAACTGTAAATAAAAAGCCAGCCAAAACAGAGAAAGAGAAGAGGAAAAGGAGGCCATGTCCTGCTTTGCCTGACATCTCATAACCCTACCCCAGGAGGAAGGTCTGGAGCAGGGAGGCTCTGGTGGATCCTGTCGTTGCTCAGAGCCAGGAGCAGCTGGGCTGTGGCGCTGGAAGATGACGATGGGTCCCTCCAAAGGACATGACGGGCTCTGGCTGCTGGAGCAGCTGGCTCCGTGGCGGGAACATCTCCGTTCTCCCGCGGGATCGCACAGCCTGTCACCTGATTGGCTGCAGGGAGGATGCGCGTCGCAGCTCATTGGTGGAGTGAGGGAGGCAGAACCGGCCTTCGAGCTCTTAGGCTCCGAGGCGGGGTTGCAGAGCGTTCTGGAGTGATTGTTTCTGATTGGCTGGGACGCAGCAGAGCTGAGCTGCGATTGGCTGGGGGAGGAGCCTTTCTCCCTCGTGGCTGGTGCAGGGCTGCTGGGCACGGAGGAGCCGGATCCATCCCCGTCCCGTTGCAGGGTCTGCGGGGCAGGTAGGGGAGCCCTTGCCTGGGGGGCAGCAGCATGGGCCGATGCAGGGGAGTGGGGCAGCTCTGGGGCTGGGAGATGCTTGGAGGGAGCAAGCTGTGAGTGGGGCTGAGGAAGTGGGATCTTCTCCCACGAAAGCTCATGCAAAAATAAATCTGTTAGTCTTAAAGTGCCACACAACTGCTTGTTGTTTTTTCTTGGTAAGTAACCCACTGTTCCAAGGGATAGCCCTGGTTCAGTGACTCTTCCGCTAACCAGTTTTGGAGTTAGCGAAGGAAAAGCTGGCTATTCGCTCTGCTGAAGCTACATGTTGGAGGAGGTCATGCCAAGTAAAAGTGTCTGAGAGGGGCTAGATCTTCTGGTAGGGGCTGACCTGGGTAACAAACTAATAAGTTTCCTCCCACCATGGCGGATGCAGAGGCTGGGGGGAATTAGGGCATGAAATGAACTCAAACCCCTTCTGAAAACTCCCCATTTTCCCTGCTCATCATGACAGGCGGAAGAAACACACGCTGGCTTCACTCCAGATCTTTCCCAGGAGGAGGCAGGAAAATGGCTGTGATGGAGCCGGCTCGGGTAAGGGATTTTGTGGGGGACAAATTAATCAGGGCTCTCAACCTGGAAAGAGAGACCACCGAACCTCCCCAGTGATGAAGGCCCGTTCCCAGCTGAGACTCAAATTAGCAGAGAATGAGGTGTGGTTCAGGATTTATTATTCAGCTGAATAACAAAAGGAACT
>ML682233.1:140196-173748 GCA_007922195.1 Podocnemis expansa
AAGCATCTGATGAAGTGAGATTTTCTCCCACAAAAGCTCATGCAAAAAATAAATCTGTTAGTCTCAAAGTGCCACATAACTTTTTTTTACACCGAAAACAAGCTCTCACAAAAACTTCTAAAGGGGCAGCCATGTTAGGCTCATTCAGTATAACAAACATGGAATCCTGTGGAACTTAAAGACTAACAAACTTTTTTTATTTGTTTAGCATTCATGAGAGAAAAATCCCAATTTTCTCCTACAAAAGCTGATGCAGTAAATAAATGTATTAGTATGTAAGTGCCACAGGCTCCTTTTTTTGTTGGAAAGAAATTTGTTAGTTTTAAAACTTCAACCGATTTCCTTGTTTGTTTGTTTTTTGTCAGATAGGTGCAAAGGAGACAGAAAGGCAGTCTAAAGAGGCAGGGTTTTGACTCGACAGATGTATTTCCATCAGCAAGGCCCAAGAATGTGCAAATCCTGGAATCTCATAGTGGGGACATCACAGTTCCCTTCACCTCCCCGCCACCTCTGATTTCCAAAGGGGACTCGGAGACCATATTCTTGTCTTGGATTCCACGTTCCTTCAACACAACCCGGGGACGGGTTCTTAAAATAATCTGTATGCCCAGTAGGCTGCCAATGCTCTGACCCTACTGACCTTCTCTGATGTCTTCCCCTAGCTGGATTTTCCATTCCCAAACCTGACCTGATTGTGTGGCTCGAAGGAGGGCAGGAGCCATGGGTTCCAGATCTGCAGCCCTATGAGAAAAGGGAGATCTGGAAAGGCATCCACACAGGTGAGCACAGACACAGAACAAGTTTCACAGACAAAACATCTTTTGTTGCACATCAAACTGTCCACACAGGAGAGAGACCCCATAAGTGCTTGGTGTGTCAGAAATGCTTTAGATGGAAATCACACCTTGTAGCACATCAAAGAATGCACACAGGAGATAGACCTCATCAGTGCTTGGAGTGTGAGAAATGTTTTACATGGAAATCAAAGCTTGTAGAGCATCAAAGAGTCCACACAGAAAAGAGACCACATACATGCCTGCACTGTGGAAAAAGTTTTGTACAGAAATCATCCCTCATTTCACATCAGGCAGTCCATACAGGAGAGAGACCCCATAAGTGCCTGCACTGTGGAAAAAGTTTTGCATGGAAATCATCCCTTATTTTACATAAGGCAGTCCACTTGGGAGAGAGAGTACATGAGTGCTTGGACTGTGAGAAATGTTTTACACGGAAATCAGAGCTTGTAGCACATCAAAGAATGCACAGAGGAGAGAGACCACATAAGTGTTTGGCATGTGAGAAATGTTTTTTATGGAAATCACACCTTGTAGTACATCAAAGAATCCACACAGGAGAGAGACCACATACGTGTATGGTGTGTGAGAAATGCTTTATACGGAAATCACACCTTCTAGCACATCAAAGAATGCACACAGGAGAGAGACCACATAAGTGCTTGGCTTGTGAGAAATGCTTTATACGGAAATCACACCTTGCAGCACATCAAAAAGTCCACACAGGAGAGAGACCACATACGTGCCTGCACTGTGGAAAAAGTTTTGCACGGAAATCATCCCTCATTTCACATGAGGCAGTCCACACAGGAAAGAGACCATATAAGTGCCTGGAGTGTGGGAAAAGTTTCATCCAGCGAACACAACTTGTTAAACATCAGGCAGTCCACACAGGAGAGAGACCACATAAGTGCTTGGAATGTGGAAGAAGTTTCATATTTCGATCACACCTTCTTTCACATCAAAAAGTCCATTCACAGGAGAGACCCCATAAGTGCTTGCAGTGTGGAAAAAGTTTTACCCGGCCTACACTACTTATTTCACATCAAGCAGTCCACACAGGAGAGAGAAAATATAAGTGCAAGGACTGTGGGAAAAGTTTCATGTGGCAGTCTAACCTTATTAGACATCAGCCAGTCCACACGGGAGAGAGACCACGTAAGTGCCTGGAGTGTGGAAAAAGTTTTACCGGGGAAAGACAACTTATTTCACATCAAGCAATCCACACAGGAGAGAGCAAATATAAGTGCCAGGAGTGTGGGAAAAGTTTCATATTCCAGTCAAGACTTATTAGACATCAGGCAGCCCACACAGGAGAGAGACCACATAAGTGCTTGCAGTGTGGGAAATGTTTCAAACTACAGTCACACCTTATTGCACATGAACTAGTCCACAATGGAGAGAGACCATATAAGTGCCGTGAATGTGAGAAAACTTTCATCAGGAAATCAAACCTTGTTGCACATCAAAGGGTCCACACAGGAGAGAGACCCCATAAATGCCTGCACTGTGGAAGAAGTTTTGCACAGAAATCGTCCCTTATTGCACATGAGGCAGTCCACACAGGAAAGAGAAAACATCAGTGCTTCGAGTGTGGGGAAAGTTTCATGTGGGGGAAAGCAACTTGCTACGCATCAGGCAGTCCATAGAGGGGAGAGAAAACATAAGTGCTTAGAGTGTGGGAAAAGTTTCATATTTCGATCATACCTTCTTTCACATGTAAAAGTCCATACTGGGGAGAAACCTCATAAGTGCTTGGAGTGTGGAAAAAGTTTTGCACGGAAATCATCTCTTACTTTACATGAGGCGATCCACACAGGAGAGAGACCACATAAGTGCTTGGAGTGCGGGAAAGGTTTCATCCGGCGAACAAAACTTGTTAAACATCAGGCAGTCCACAGACACAAATGACCCCAAGAATGCTTGGATTGTGCGGGAAGTTTCATACTGTGATCACGCCTTATCTTGCATCAGACTTGTTTACACTAGAGAGTGCCTATAGGTATTAGGACCATAGAAAATGATACCCAGACAACTCAGAGCTTAATAACCTCAGGCCATCTGTGGAAGAGAAAACTGATAAATTCTTGGATTATAACAAACGTGTCACAGATAGGTGAGGACTTATTGCACCTCTGATAGTCCTCGCAAGAGAGGGAGCCCCATAACTGCTTGGAGAGTGGGAAGGCTTTCATACCACGATCCCATCTTAGTAAATGTAAGGAAGGCCCCATGGAAGAGATTGCAAGAATGCCTTGACTGTGGGATAAGTTTCATAAAACAATTTTGTCTGATAAAACATGAGACAGCGCATCCAAGAGAGAAACTCAGTAAGTGGTTTGAGTGGAGGAATGCCGTTAAGGAAAGGTCATGCCTTATTCTATACTCATAAATTCACACAGGAGGGAGACCCAATAAGTGCTGGGATTTTGGGGAGAATTTCAGACTATGACCACACCTTCTTCTACCTCATGAGTCCCCACAGGAGGAAAATAGCATAAGTGTTTGGGGTGGCAACAGTTTCAGATGAAGATCATACATCACTAAATATGAGAGAATCACCAGACATGTGGGAACCATACAAATAGCTTGACTTCTGGTAACCATTCTACCCAGCTCACGCATTAGTGATCTACACAAGAGAGACCTTGAATGTGGTTGAAAGTTGAGTGGATCTTCTCATGGTACCAACCATCAACAAATTCAGAGGTTCTCTGTGTGAAGTGTTCCAGTTGGAGCTGAAAGCAGACAGGATAGGAGGGACTCATCCACCCAGGAGGGAAATTCTGTCTTTCCCCAGCTAAGACTGGACATAGTACAAATATCCATCTCCTAATTCCCACATATCAGGGACATTTGGTGTTCAAGGATCCAGCTGTCCATCCTTGGGCTGAGGATCCTGAAGCAGCCTGCAATCCATTTCATTGTGGTCCTGTGGCTCCACTGGGTCCAAGCAAATCCCTGGAGAGGGGCCGTGTGGATCAGCCCCATCTCTGTGCTGTGGGCCTGGCTCCTGGGGTGATGGGCCACAGGTGGTGAACGGAGAGAGACAAAATCCTCCAGCTGTTGCCCCCACTTGGTTGAAAATCTCCACCTCTTCTCCTTCCTTTCTCTGATGGGCTCCTTCTGCTATGGAGATGAGGAGGAGAGCACTGGGGCTAGTCTCCACATTCACTCTGGACGCCTGTCCTCAGCCTCCATCTTCCTCCAGCCGTTGGGCTGGGCTCCCTCCCTGACCCATAACTACTTGTGCTCGACTGAGCTTCCTTGGAGAGTGGCAGCCCACTTGCTCCTGTCCCTCGAGCGCTGGATTCTGGTGGGTGACGTCTGGAGGGCCCAGGAGGGCTGGTTTGGGGCAGGAAGCCTGAGGTGAAGTGACTGGGGTTGAGGGGCTGGGGCTGGATTCTGGAGTATTTAGGGTTCCTGGACTAAATAGAGAGGAGAGCTGATGGGTGGAGAAATGCTGGACTAGACTAACAAGGCTGCCTCTTTGCAAATAGGAGAGATGTTGCCTGTTGTCACTCGTCCCCTCCACCCCTTCTCCCTGCCCCTCTGCATTCAGAGGGATACAGTCCAGAGGGGCTCTCCTAGGAGGCCTAAAGATTCCCACCCCTGCCTCAGCCATAACATCCTTCCAGTCACCGTCTATGGGGGGAAAATGGTTAAGATCAGCCAATGACAAATCAAAATAACAAATTGAAGCTTCATAGAGAAACTACAGAATTGGAATTTGGAAGCCAATTTCACTGTGTGAACTCCGGGCTCAATAAGGCCTATGGTTTCTTTCCTTATTACCACAGCTGATTTGACCTCACCTTCCTCCTTTCTGTTCTGCACTGTGTGAATGTAATTTACTGCGCTGATTTGCTCTAACAGTCAGATCTGATCCTATGACAGACTTTCCTGCATATATTTTCCTCCCATTCTGTAAGTTTCCCTCATCTTCGAAGTATCTTAGGAAGTGCAATTTTCTCTCAGAAAAGCTCATGTAATAAATAAATTTGTTAGCTTTTAAGTGCCACTGGACTCCTTCTTTGTTTTACTGAACGAGAGTGACCCAGGGACTCCAATGGAAGTCTGTTTCCAGCAGCTGGCTGGGGGGATAGCCGATAAGGAGTCTGTCTAGACGGTGATGTCCCATAGGGCTGCTTAAACAAGCTTTAGGTACATTGTCCTTCAGAGCTTGATGTCCAGGAATTCCCAGAGGCAGGGATTTCACTAGCCATCAGTCCACAGGTTCTGTGTCCTGAATTTTCTATGTAGACCCCCGAAGTGGAGCCTTGGCAAGATCAATTGCTTCAGATCTAGGGCCTCTTGGCATTTTTAAATCCCCCGTAGCCTGCCAGGGCCCCCAGCAGGAACAGCGTTGGGAAATTTAGAACTGCACGTGTGGCCTCGGGCCTGGCCAAGGAGCAGTTCTGGTGTCTCGTAGCTGTGGGATCGGTCCCTTGACATCCAATGAGGGTAAATAGTGTGGGGTGAAGCCCCGGCGGTTCTGGTGATGGCCAGGCTGAGCGCCAGGGCTTGGGATTGGGAAGCTTGCCGCCAAGTTTGCAGAGTTGTGTGGGAGGCTGTTTGTGGGTGGACAGAGGGTAGAGTTGTGTGGGAGGCTGAGGTGCTGGGGTGAGAAGTAGCCAGGTTGCAGGGCCATAACTATGGTGGGGCCAATGGGGCAAAGCCCCGGGTGGCCCAGAGTGGCTCAATGGAGTCGTTGTTATAGTGGCGGCTTTGTGGTGCTGACTAACTGCCAATGATGGGAAGGGGTGTGTTCTGATCCGAACGCACCCTGGACGGCAAAAGACGGCATAATGGCTCCCTCAGGTTGCCCCCATCTGGCCGCACTGCTCCCCATGCTGCCCTGTCCTGCCATTCGCCTGGTCCCCCACTAGCCACACCAGACTTTTGACCACCCCATGCCATCCTACACTCTCACTGCCATCCATTCTCCACTCCCTGACTTCTCCCCCACTGCCACTCAGAAGTGGGTGTCCCCAAGTGCTACAAGAGAGTCTCTGGGGGGCTCCATTTTTTTTTCGTTTGAGAACCACTCCGTCTTTGGTGGATCAGCAAGTTCTCCAGTGAGCATCGGCAAATTGGGATCTTTTAGCTGGGCATGGGGTTGTCTGCCAGGTGGGCACCCAGGCATCGTTCATCAGTCCAATGCTTGGGGGCCTGAGCTCCTTGGCCACCAGTGAGTGGCAGCTGCTGTGAAAGGTCATTTGGTGTTTTAACACATTCACACACCTGGCAGAATGGGACACGACTAGAGGGTTTTGCAGCATTTTCAACTGAAAACATTTCTGTAAAATTTCTCCCAAAAGATGCTGCCATGGATGCTTCTCAATGGTGTATGACAGGAGGTGACACCAAGGGTTCCTCATAACAGGAAAAGTGAGGAGCCCTTTCTGGTTTTCACAAATCATCATCTCCCAAACTAGTGAAAAGTTGTTGTGAACATCACAATTATCAAAAGGCTGCTGTAGGAAGGGGACTATTTGAAAATTGTGTGTAGGTAGGAAGGGTTACTTTCTGCTTTTACAGAACCAAATTTTGTTTAGAAACTGGTCTTTATTTCTTCACTATTTAAATGCGTATGGAAAGTAGTTTCATTGTCTAAAGGAGTTTCCAGGGGAGAAGTGCTACTTTCAGACCATATCTGTGGAGAGGCTGCCTGAATGGGGGCAGGTTTGGGGGGGCCTCTGCTGCTATTGTTTATCCAATGTGGCAATGCTTGTCTACACTGCCCCATTGTCAGCCCATGACCTTGAGTTGTTATGACATGCAGTGGTTAATGCATGATTTGATGGTCCCCAGAACCCTCCTCATCTCTGGGTCCCTGTCCCATGGTGTCTGGGGCCCCTTCATGCACGTGCGTGCCCCAGACCAGGTAAGCATTTGCAACCACTTCTCAGTGCGTTGGTTATCGCTCCATAAAACTATTTAAATTTTACATGGCATTTAGGTTTCTATCTATTATTGCCACAAACTAGCAAACACTGCAGAGCACAGTAAGCATTGTGAATAACTATGGTAAATCAATTGTGAACACAAACTCATTAATAGCAACATACCTGCATTTTTGGTTGAAGCTAATTTCAACCCAAAGGGTTTATAAAATCAATTAACATTTTTCCATTCTCTTCCACGTTGGGTTACTACTGTACCTTCATGCTGAAGACCTGTTTTTCTTGAGACACCCTGAGCACTAGCTGCTGGTCTGAGGAGTAAAAATAACGATGATTTCACATACTTTAAAGGTTGCACCATCCAAATGCAGGCCTAGCACATTTGTGGGGCCCAGAAATGGTGTTTTTTCTAGGTCAGGGCAGGGAGGCTGGGGTGGATGGTGCCTTCCCTAGCACCCAGAAGCAGCAGGGGTGCGGCTCTGCGGCGATGATGGGGTCGGTGGTTCCCGCGCTGGCTGGGACGGGACGCGGGAACTGACGGGCTCACTCAGCAGGTCAGTGGCAGGGGACTGTCACCTGATTGGCTAGCAGGCCGCGAGTACGTCCCATCTCATTGGTCGAGTCTTGAGGCGGGACAGGCCGTCGGGCTCCTAGGTTCGGGAGCGGGGTTACGAGCTCCCGGAGTGTCAGTTTCTGATTGGTTGGCGGCAAAGCAGGGCTGTGCTGGGATTGGCTGGGGTGGATCCTTTCTCCCTCGCGGCTGGTGCAGGGCTCCGGGGTCTCTCCGCAGCAGCCGGCCCGGGCAGAGGAGAGCCGGATCCGGCCCGCAGGGCGGTGGGGGACACCGCCAGCCTGGGCAGCTGGAGAGGGGCCGGGCTGGGGGGAATTAGGGTGTGAAATGAACTCAGGTCCCTTCTGACACCTCCCCATTCTCCCTGCTCACCTTGTCAGGTGAAGAATCACATCCAGGCTTCACTCCAGATCATCCCCAGGACGAGAAAGGAAAATGGCTGTGGTGGAGCCGGCTCAGGTAGGGGGTTTTCAGGGAGAGGCTATGGGGCAGAAGCAGCAGGGAGGGAACAGGGGGTGATCAACCTGCTTTTTTTATAAGCAGCATTTTTGCAGGAGCGAAAATTGTTTCATTTCTGACCCAGGGCTGGGAACCTTTTACTGACTCCCAGTGCTGGAGTCTGAACCCACTAGCTGGAAACTACTGAGTAAGAGGAACGGAAGGTGTTGGGAATCCCAGCCTTGTTCACAGCAGCTCTGCTTTCCAGGACCAGCCTATGAGGCTCTCTGACTGTCTCCTTGCTGCTCTGGGGTCCCACCTTCAGTGCCCCAATCCCATCTCAGCAGGGGACCATATAGGTAGCCCAGTAGTGTCTCCAATCCTCCGCCTTCTCCCCCTTTACTGGGAAACCCACTGGGCTGTCCACTCCTGGCTCTGCCTCAACCCTGCCACCGGGGACTGTGCAGGTGGCCCATGTCAGGCTCCCCCCCGCCACAAGAGACGCTCCTCGTTGTTCTGGGTTCCCCCTGTGGCCAAGAGACCCTGTGGCAGGTGCCCTTGCCCAGCTCCCCCTAGGCAGCTCTGGCCACTGCAGCTCTCAGAACACATGGATATTGAAGAAATTTTTAGAAACGGCTCTTATCTTTTGGTTGCTGACCCCTGGCCTATGGCTAATGAGCGTGAGACAAAGAAGAAGACCTAACTCTCTCCACCTGCTCAGAGGGAGGGCTCCCACTTCTTCCTAACCCCTGAGGCATCTTCGCTGCTCTGAGCTGGGTCCAGGTGGCATTCTGCTAATCCGGCCATCCCAGAGCTTCTGTCTCTTTGGCCTTTCTCCCCATGACTAGGAGGATTGTGGCTGGGGCAGGAGATGCTGAGCGGAGACTATGGTTGTTTCAGATGCAGGTGACTTTCGAGGAGGTGGCTGTTTATTTCACGCAGGCAGAGGGGGCTCTGCTGGACCCCACTCAGCGAGCCCTCTACGGGGATGTCATGCAGGAGAACTATGAGAATGTGACGGCACTGGGTAAGGGATTTCTTTGTCCTCGATTTCTAAAAAGCCATATAATCAGCACTATTAAATCTGGTCAGGTTCCTCCTTGGGCTGTTAGATTGTGTGGAGTCATTCCCATAATACAAAGCCACAGTGTGAGAGAGACATAGGTCTCTGTGCCTCCTGCCAGCGGGACTGCAGTTTCCTAAATTAGTGGAAATGCTAACTCATTCCTATCTGTCAGGCTTTCAAGTGCGGACAAGCCATGTATTGTCCTGACTTAATTGTTTCTCACTGACTCTCAAAAGCCCTGTCCATCTCTTTTCTTGGGACTACCTCCAGCTGTGAAGATGGCCCCAGACTGCGCAGATTTAGAAAAATTATATTTAAAAGAAGAAAAATAATCCCAAGTGAGATTCAGGTCTGTGATTCTCCCACAAAAGTTCATGCAATAAACAAGTCTTTTAAGTGCCACATGACTCCTTGCTTGTTTTGCTGAGCTGGACTAACTTGGCTGCCCCTTTAGAACAATTGCCAAGATGCAAATAGAAGGTAGAACTTGTTTTATTAATGAACAGATTACTTAACTAACACTGAGACCAAATGATATACCCAGAGTTAAAAAGGGAGTCATATAGGCGGGTGTACAACACAATCAGCAGTCGGGAAACACTTAGCAACCCCAGGCTTCAGCTGGGGAGGGAGCGATGTCCTCTGAGGCACCCAAAAAGGTCCTGTGGTGAAGTCCAGTGAGGTCTGGGAAAGGGCTTATTGCTCCAGCCCCTGACTGACAGGGAGGGGTGATCAGACGACTCCTGGTTCATGAAGACTGCTGGTGATGGGCCTCTATCTCTGCTATCAAAGTCCTAGCAACCCTTTAAAGACTATAACTTTCCTAAATTGTCACCTGAGCACTTGGTTTGTTACATAGTCTGGCAGGGAGTGGTAATGTGCAAGACGGGGGGCTCCATTGTCCACTATAGTAATACACTACGAAATCTTCCATTTCCCTTACAAAAACTATTTCAGAAGAGACAACTGTATGGCTATGTCTACACATGCATTGTTATTTCAAAATAAGGATTTCGAAATGAGCTATTTCGAAATAAAATCCTTATTTCAAAATAAGTTAATTCGAATTAACAAAATGTTAATTCGAATTAAGGGAAAGCCTGCAATCCAAATGGCTGTTATTTCGGAAGGGATATTTCGAAATAAAGCCGTTTGGATCTGTTCTTTCGAAACAGCTCTTTTGAAACAACAGGTCTACACAGCGTTGTTTCAAAAGAACAGCTTTATTTCAAAATATCCCTTCCGAAATAACAGCCGTTTCGGGGGGGGGGGGGCCAGGTTTTACTTTTTCGAAATGACGATTCTTATTTCGAAAGGACGAGGTCTGTCCTTTCGAAATAAGAAAACATCATGTAGACCTAATTTCTTTTATTTCGAAATAACGAGTGTTATTTCGAAATAAAAGTGCTGTGTAGACGTGCCCTATTAGTCTTTAAGTGCCACACGACTCCTTGTTGGACGAGATTCACACGGCTATGCCTTTGGAAATTGTAAGTAAAGACACTGAAAGACAAAAAGTGAGTAGTTTACATTGGTTATCTTTTTGGTAAGAGAAATTTAAATCCACTTAAACATATTTGTTTGTCAAAGGTTGGGTGGCCAGTGTAGGGAGCGTAATGTCATGGTCGCAATTTTATTGGATATTGGAATTTTTGCAAATGCGTTTGAGTGGTTTAAGGCTTATCCTACAGCAAAGCAAACAAATGTGAAATATTTGTTTATTCCCTTTTTAGTGCATTTCTTTAAGTTCATTTCTTCTGAAACACTTATTCATTTTGTTCTTCAATCCAAAAAGAAAAAAACAAAAATAGAAGAATAAAACAAATTTGAGGACTCCCTGGGAACAGCAGTTGTCCCTGAAACCAATGAATTTTTCACCATCTTCCAGAAAAGAGTGGGAAAAACACAGGAAATACAAACATTCTCACCAAGAAAGTTCCAAAGGGGCAGCCATGTTAGGCCAGTTCAGGATAACAGACATGGAATTCTGTAGAACTGAAAAACTAACAATTTTTTTGAATTTGTTGAGCATTCATGGGAGAAAAATCCCCCTTTTCTTCTACAAAAGCTGATGCAAAAAATAAATTTATTAGTATTTAAGTGCTCCATGCTCCTTTTTTGTTATAAAGATATTTGTTATTTCTTAAAACTTCAAGCGGATTCCTTGTTTGGTGTGGTGTTTTTTTTCTTTTTTGTTTTTTTTTTTCGTCAGATAGGCCCAAAGTAGATAGAAAGGCAGTCTAAAGAAGCAGGGTTTTAACTCCACAGCTGTGTTTACATCAGCAAGACCCAAGAATGTGCAAATCCTGGAATCTCATACTGGGGACATCACAGTTCCCTCCACCTCTCAACATCTCTGTTTTCCCAAAGGGACCTCTGAGACCATATTCTTGTCTTGAATTCCACGTTCCTTCAGCACAACCCGGGGACGGGTTCTTAAAACAATCCGTATGCCCAGTAGGCTGCCAATGCTCTGACCCTACTGACCTTCTCTGATGTCTTCCCCTAGCTGGATTTTCCATTCCCAAACCTGACCTGATTGCCTGGCTTGAAAGAGGGCAGGAGCCGTGGGTTCCAGATCTGCAGCCCTATGAGAAAAAGGAGATCTGGAGAGGCATCCACACAGGTGAGCACAGACACAGAACAAGCTGAAAAAGGAAGGAACAAGTTGAGGATCCCAAAAACATGGTGAGAGCAAGTGTCCTCAGTTCCTCCTCGTTTCACCCTGGTCCTGGCTGGGGGTCAGTAGATCCACCTCTCCTATTAGATGCTGGAAGTCTCCTTCCGAGATCACTGTGCTGTGAATGGCTCAGTGGCATGTGGAGGCAGAATCCGATAGTTCAGTTTTCCCGGGTTCAGAGTGTTGTGTTTTCTCTTTGTGGTACTTCTCCTTGTCCCTGACACAAGGACTGCATCTCTGACTTGTCTCCCTTCCATCAGGTGAAGGGAGAGTGAATGACAGAGAGGAGGAAAATCAACATGAAATTGGTCCTGCGGAAACTGAGTCACAGGGAAACTTTTTGAGAAGAGCTCATGGGAAATGTTTCCAGCACTTAGGACAGAGAGAAGAGAGGAGAAATGAGCAAAGGTCAAAACCGGTTCTGGGAAACGACCCAAGGAAGAAAGCGAATGAATCTGTTAAATTTGGAGGAGGATTCAAGGAAACCACAGCGCAGCAGACAGATTGCACAGAACCAGATCAGTCCCTTGAGGGTGGGGAACAATTGTTTCTGAGATCACCCCTATTTACTTGTCAGACGGAAGGGATGGGAGAGACACCCCTTCAACTCTTTGACCATGGGGGAGAAATCTCAAGAAACAGAACAGACTTTACTAAGCATCAGAGCAGGCAGGAGAGTGAGAAATTATTTCAGTGCTTGGACTGTGAGAAAAGTTTCACAGAGAAAACACCTCTTGTTGCACATCAAACTGTCCACACAGGAGAGAAACCCCGTAAGTGCCTGAAGCGTGGGAAAAGTTTTGCACAAGGATCATCCCTCATTTCACATGAGGCAGTCCACACAGGAGAGAGAAAACATAAGTGCCTGGAGTGTGGGAAAAGTTTCATCCGGCGAACAGAACTTGTTAAACATCAGGCAGTCCACACAGGAGAGAGACCACATAAGTGCTTGCAGTGTGGGAAATGTTTCAAACAACAGTCACACCTTGTTACACATGAACTAGTCCACAAGGGAGAGAGACCATATAAGTGCCATGAATGTGAGAAAACTTTCATCAGGAAATCAAACCTTGTTGCACATCAAAGGGTCCACACAGGAGAGAGACCCCATAAATGCCTGCACTGTGGAAGAAGGTTTGCACACAAATCATCCCTTATTGCACATGAGGCAGTCCATACAGGAAAGAGAAGACGTAAGTGCTTGGAGTGTGGGGAGAGTTTCATGTGGGGAAACCAACTTGCTACGCATCAGGCAGTCCATAGAGGGGAGAGAAAACATAAGTGCTTGGAGTGTGGGAAAAGTTTCATATTTCAGTCATACCTACTTTCACATCAAAAAGTCCACACTGGGGAGAAACCTCATAAGTGCTTGGAGTGTGGAAAAAGTTTTGCACAGAAATCATCCCTTATTGCACATGAGGCAATCCACACAGGAGAGAGACCACATAAGTGCTTGCAGTGTGGGAAGAGATTTTTGGTGCGATCATACCTTCTTTCACATCAAAAAGTCCACTCACGGGACAGACCCCATAAGTGCTTGGAGTGTGGAAAAAGTTTTACCCGGCCTACACTGCTTATTTCACATCAGGCAATCCACACAGGAGAGAGAAAATACAAGTGCCAGGACTGTGGGAAAGGTTTCATATGGCAGTCTAACCTTATTAGCCATCAGGCGGTCCACTCAGGAAAGAGACCACATAAGTGCTTGGAGTGTGGAAAAAGTTTTACTGGGGAAAGGCAACTTATTTCACATCAAGCAATCCACACAGGAGAGAGCAAATATAAGTGCCAGGAGTGTGGGAAAAGTTTCATATGCCAGTCAAGCCTTATTAGACATCAGGTAGTCCACACGGGAGAGAGACCACGTAAGTGCTTGCAGTGTGGGAAGCGTTTCAAACAACAGTCACACCTTATTGCGCATGAACTAGTTCACAATGGAGCGAGACCGTATAAGTGCTGTGAATGTGAGAAAACTTTCATCAGGAAATCAAACCTTGTTGCACATCAAAGGGTCCACACAGGAGAAAGACCTCATAAATGCCTGCACTGTGGAAGAAGTTTTGCACAGAAATCGTCCCTTATTGCACATGAGGCAGTCCACACAGGAAAGAGAAGACGTAAGTGCTTGGAGTGTGGGGAAAGTTTCATGTGGGGAAACCAACTTGCTACGCATCAGGCAGTCCATAGAGGGGAGAGAAAACATAAGTGCTTGGAGTGTGGGAAAAGTTTCATATTTCAGTCATACCTACTTTCACATCAAAAAGTCCACACTGGGGAGAAACCTCATAAGTGCTTGGAGTGTGGAAAAAGTTTTGCACGGAAATCATCTCTTACTTTACATGAGGCGATCCACACAGGAGAGAGACCACATAAGTGCTTGGAGTGTGGGAAAGGTTTCATCCGGCGAACAAAACTTGTTAAACATCAGGCAGTCCACAGACACAAGTGACCCCAAAAATGCTTGGATTGTGCGGGAAGTTTCATACTGTGATCACACCTTATTTTGCATCAGACTGTTCACACTAGAGAGTGCCTATACATGTTAGGACCATAGAAAATGATACCCAGACAACTCAGCTCATCAGGCCATCTGTGGAAGAGAAAACTGATAAATTCTTGGACTGTAACAAATGTGTCACAGATAGGTGAGGACTTATTGCACCTCTGATAGTCCTCGCAAGAGAGGGAGCCCCATAACTGCTTGGGGAGTGGGAAGGCTTTCATATCACAATCCCACCTTGGTAAATGTAAGGAAGGCCCCACAGAAGAGAGATTGTAGGAGTGCCTTGACTGTGGAATAAGTTTCATAAGACAATCGTGTCTGATAAGACATGAGACAGTGCACCCGAGAGAGATGCAGTATGTGGTTTGAGTGGAGGAATGCCTTTAAGGAAAGGTCATGCCTTATTCTATACCCATAAATTCACACAGGAGGGAGGCCCCATAAGTGCTTGGATTCTTGGGAGCATTTCAAACTACTACCACAGCTTATTATACCTCAGTGAGTCCCCACAGGAGGAAAGCTGCACAAGTGTTTGGGGTGGCGACAGTTTCAGATGAAGATCATACGTCATTAAATATGAGAGAATCCCCAGACATGTGGGCACCTTACAAATAGCTTGATTTCTGGTAAGCGTTGTACCAAGCTCACTTATTAATGGTCTACACCAGCGAGACCTTGATTTTGGTGGAGAGTTGCAGAGCTGTCCTTAAGGGGCAACCGCCCTAGGCCTTGTGCTTTGGGGGACCTAGTGCTTTTGGGGTTCCCACACAACCGGTGGGAGTTAGGGAGCAAGGACCTTCTTCAAGCTGAGGAGCTAGCCTGCCCTCGGAGCAGCACTGGCTGGTCAGGGAATGGGGAACGGAATTCAGACAGGCAGCGTTTGTTCACAGTAATTCTTCGCTTAAGTAGCCACCTTCCCACAATTGCTCCCTGAGGGGACGAGAAAGGGCAAGTGTTGAGATAAAACTTACGGAGCCAGCCTCAGTCAAGCAAACTGGGACAAAGCCAGGAGAATGTCACATCCTCAACCTTTACAAATCAGGACTTTCTCTTTGAATTTACATCATCTCTTGAAAGCGTTTGAGATATTAAGGAACTTTTTTCCTTCTACACTTAACAAGAGTTTTCAGTCTTCAGGTATGTCTTTTTGAGCAAACTTCTCGGTATAGATAATGATCTATTATACCTGAGAGAGAAGACCCCAGGCTAGCACTTACATGGAAATATTGGGTTTTTAGGGTTAATGGCCATCAATCAACATTAAAGAAGTTTTTTGTCCTTCCTTCTGCACTGTAAGTGTGCCCCATTGTCATTGATTGCAGTCAGAGCACCAGTTCCAAAGCACGGCAAAGAGGAAAGCAACTGTGGCCGTGTGGGTCTAGTTTAGCGAAACAAACAAGGAATCCCTGATGTAAAATAAACAAGGAGTCTTGTGGCACTTTTACAAGCTAACAAATAAATAAATTTAAAAATTTTTTTAAAGTGCCACAAGACTTCTTGTTTGTTTTACATCAGGGTATCTGAGAGGAGGCCAAAGGCCCCTTGGTTTCTTCCTCTCATCCTCAAACAGTACCTGGGTTTCATGACTTAGATCGTCTGCAAAGCAATGAGGAATGTATGAATACATATATTAAAATAAGATGGGAAAGGAGAGAGTCAGGCAGCATAAAGGAAATAACATGCATTAGACAATTGGAATCCAGTGCTTTAAGGTGAGAGAGGACCTGGATTTATTTCTTGA
Source organism: Podocnemis expansa (assembly GCA_007922195.1). NCBI lineage: Eukaryota > Metazoa > Chordata > Testudines > Podocnemididae > Podocnemis > Podocnemis expansa. Next base: position 155,896 of record ML682233.1, read on the forward strand.
TATTATCCAAAAATAGCATCTCTCTCTGAATTTTCAATTTAACAAAAACTTGATCTAAGAAAAATGCTTAAGCTTGTAAAATTGTGTGCCCATCTTGAACAGAAAACCAGAATCACAAACAAGAGTACCTCCAGATGCTCCTGTGCACTTGGCTGTGAGGTTGATGAAATATTACGGTGACACATTCAGTATTGCCTACCCCAAACATCAAAAATAGTCACAAGTCTGGCTTAAATATATCATTAAAACTCACTTAAAAATAAAGAGATGTTTAAAGAAACAATATATGAGAGGGAGCTATTTTCTTTGACTTCTCGGTTTTGAGCCTTTAGGATAAAGTCAGGTCATGTTTTTCTGCTTCTCTCTGCAACTTTTCAGTCTGAAGGCTAGACATTTATGATTTTATTAAAGAAAAATTATGACACTGCTCAGTGTTCCCTCTAAGCTGATGATGCAGCTGAACAAGTTATGGGTGCACTTGGGGGGGCAGTGCGCAGCAGGGAAGAAGCCCGTTGGGGCATGGAGAACCAGCGGGGAGCTTTCTTAGCTGCATCATCAGCTTAGAGCAGTGGTTCCCAACCTTTTTCAGGTTGGGGACCCTTTTGTAACAAAAAAAAAAATCTTTGCGGACCCCCCCCCCCAGCTGATTCTGTAATCTGGCCTGAATGGGCAGACTCTGGCCCGCACCAGTGGGACAGCTGGTGAGCAGCGCTGCCACCACCAATTGCCCGCACCACTGGGGAGCTGAGCCGCAGCAGCTGTGGTCCCCTGCCCTTGCCCCTAATGCATCTCCTAATTCCCACACATCAGGGACATTTGGTGTTCAAGGATCCAGCTGTCCATCCCTGGGCTGAGGATCCTGAAGCAGCCTGCAATCCATTTCTTTGTGGTCCTTGTGGCTCTGCTGGGTCCAAGCAAATCCCTGGAGAGGGGCCGTGTGGATCAGCCCCATCTCCATGCTGTGGGCCTGGCTGCTGGGGTGATGGGCCACAGGTGGTGAAGGGAGAGAGACAAAGTCCTCCAGCCATTGCCCCTGCTTGGTTGAAAATCACCTCTTCCTCTTCCTTTCTCTGATGGGCTCCCTCTGCTATGGAGATGAGGAGGAGAGCACTGGGGCTAGTCTCCACATTCACTCTGGACGCCTGTCCTCAGCCTCCATCTTCGCCCAGCCGTTGGGCTGGGCTCCCTCCCTGACCCATAACTAGTTGTGCTCGACTGAGCTTCCTTGGAGAATGGCAGCTCCCTTGCTCCTGTCCCCCGAGCGCTGGATTCTGGTGGGTGACGTCTGGAGGGCCCAGGAGGGCTGGTTTGGGGCAGGAAGCCTGAGGTGAAGTGACTGGAGTTGAGGGGCTGGGGCTGGATTCTGGAGTATTTAGGGTTCCTGGACTAAGTAGAGAGGAGAGCTGATGGGTGGAGAGATGCTGGACTAGACTAACGGCTGGCTCTTTGGAAATTGGAGACATGTTGCCTGTTGTCACTCGTCCCCTCCACCCCTTCTCCTTGCCCCTCTGCATTCAGAGGGATACAGTGCAGAGGGGCTCTCCTAGGAGGCCTAGAGATTCCCACCCCTGCCTCAGCCATAACATCCTTCCAGTCACCGTCTGTGGGGGGAAAATGGTTAAGATCAGCCAATGACAAATCCAAATAAACTGAAGCTTGGTGGAGAAACGACAGAATTGGAGTTTGGAAGCAGATTTCACTGTGAACTCCGGGCTCAATAAGGACTGGGAGCTGGCAGGATCGCTCAGCTGGTCAGTGGCAGGGGACTGTCACCTGATTGGCTAGCAGGAGGGGAGTTCGTCGCATCTCATTGGTCGAGGCGGGGAGGGACCGGGCCATCGGGCTGCTAGGTTCGGGAGCGGGGTTCCGAGGTCCCGGAGTGCCTGTCTCTGATTGGCTGGGAACACAGCCGGGCTGAGCTGCGATTGGCTGGGGGTGGATCCTTTCTCCCTCCGGCTGGTGCAGGGCTCTGGCTTCTCTGCGCAGCAGCTGTCCCGGGCAGAGAAGAGCCGGATCCGCCCCCGGCCCCGCACCAGGGTCTGCGGGGCGGGTAGGAGACACCCCCAGCCTGGGCCGGGGGGAGCTGGGGAGAGACCGGGCTGGGGGGCAGTGGGGGGCTGTGCTATGGGGCGGGAGGATGTGGGGAGCAGGAGGGGATGGGGGATGCAGGGGAATGAGGCAGTGGGGGGCTCTGTGGGGCTGGGGGAAGCTCTGAGTGGACAGGACCCAGCAGGGAGGGGGATTTGGCAGGGGGGGAAGGAGACAGGCTGGGTATAAAGGGGGAGGGAGAGACGATGGTGCCTCCCCCAGCCCATGGGGTAGGATGTACTGGGGGGTGCAGCCCAGCGGCCAGTGCAGCCCCCCCCCCGTTTGTGGTGAATGGGGGCGGTCACGGAATTGACCCAAGGGTTCGGAAAATCCCTGGCAAATATCTGGATACACCCGCCTTCCTCCCCCAATTGCATTCACACCCCCGGGGCAGAAACCGATTCTCCCAGGCCAGGGGTGGCCAAACTCCTGGAAGTCAAGAGCCATACAGGTTGATTATTAAACCTTCGAGAGCAACAGTAAGGCATATAGCCATATTTTATCTACTCCAAAATGACTAAGTTTAAAATTCATTGCACACTTTCTTTTGATCGTGAAAAGGGGGCAAATATTGATCCTACTGATGTCAGAGTTAAAGGATTACGTAAGGTTATCATGAAGACTAGGCCTACCTATACAGTAAAAACTTTGCTTCTTTCCGCCATCCCGAGGCCCTCCCTATCCCCTAGGCCCTGATGCTGGCTTCCCCAGGCTGACCCCCACTCCCCAGAGTCACCTTACCTGGCTGCTCCAGCGGCTAGGCACAGACTGGGGCACCCCCTGAGCATGCTCTGGGCAGATTTAAAACTAGGTTGGGGTTTCTTTCCTCTGGCTTTCTTCCATGAGCCACATCTTTTTCACTGAAGAGCCACATGCGGCTCCTGAGCTGCAGTTTGGCTTCGCCTGTCCCAGGGCGAGACGGTAGAGGCGGCACTGGAGGGACCCAAAGAGGCAGGAGCAGTGATTGAGAAAAAAGGGTCCCAGCTCCCAACCTGGCTCACACCCCTTCCCTGCACCCCATTGACAGGCCAGTTGCTATAGGAAAAAGGTTTAGAGTAGGGACTTCAAATATGTGGATATCCACATTGTATCCACGTCTGCAGATACAACATGGGTATCTGCGGACAGTTTCTTTGTAGATTCATATAGGATCCACATCCACATATTTGTATCTGTGCAGGGCTCTAGTTCAGAGAAACCCCAACCCAGCCCCCAACCCCACTGTACGCTCACAACACAGAGTGTAACATGCCCCGACAAAAACTTCCTCTGTGCTAGACCCGGTGCACAAAAGCACGAGGTCAAGAAGCCCCCAAACCCCACCCTCCACTTTTTTTTAACTCCTGCCAGCTCCTACCCCACTGAGCCCACCACCCAAAGGCCAAGTCTACATTTGCACCTTCCATTGTGCTTCCCACACGGGGCAGGAGGAGTGCCTGTGCTGTCCCCCAGCTCCCCTGGGGAGGGGCCCGTATCTGTAAAACAGGGGGCAGGGCTCTGGGGATGTTACTGTAGGGTTTGCTCTGCTAAATTGTCCCCCTGCCCATACCCAGTGCACACTGCCTGTCCCTCCCAGCAGCCTGGGACTGGCTCTCATGGGGTTGCCTCATTCCCTCAGTGGCTCCCTTCTACAGCTACCAGGACGAGGGCAGAGGACCACTTTGAAAGACAACCCCCCTCCCGGATGTTTGGCCCCATGGTCATTAGTTGGGAGTCACTGGACTAGGACACAGCACCACTCAGCCATGGTTTCTCGAAGACACCCCCTTGCCATCCCTCAAGGTGTGTTCACCGCCTTCTTGCTAACCAACTGTGTAGGCTGCCTGTCCACTTCTCACCTGAAAGCCACTGTCCCAGCCGGAGCAGCCCCAGGGCTGATGCACACGGCAGGGAGGCCCGATTGCTAACCAGCTTCTCCATCTGAGCCGTCAGTGAGAGCAGGCTGAGCAGATGCCAGAGACTTTCCAATGGATTCAGGACATGGTCATATGCTATGGGTTAGTTCCAAGGGATAGCCTTACCTGACTGACTCTCCTGGTAGCCGGGTTAGGAGCTAGCAGAGGAAAAGCCAGATGTTCAGTCTGCTGAAGCCCCATGCTGTGTGCTGGAGGAGGTCACGCCAAGTAAAAGTGTCCGAGAGGGTCTAGATCTCCTGGTCGGAGCCTGGCCTGGGTAATAATAAACTAACTCCCACCATGGCTAAGGGCAGAGGCTGGGGGGAATTAGGGTGTGAAATGAACCAAGCCCCTTCTGAAACCTCCCCCTTCTCCCTGCTCACCCTGTCAGGCTGAAGAATCACATCCAGGCTTCACTCCAGATCTTCCCCAGGACAAGAAAGGAAAATGGCTGTGGTGGAGCCGGCTCAGGTAGGGGATTTTCAGGGAGCTGCTGAGGGGCAGAAGCGGCAGGGAGAGGACAGGGGGTGATCAACCTGCTGATTTTATAAGCAGCATTTTTGCAGGAGTGAAAATTCCTTCATTTCTGACCCAGGGCTGGGAACCTTTTCCCGACTCCCAGTGCTGGAGTCTGAACCCACTAGCTGGAAACTACTGAGTAAGAGGAACGGAAGGTGTTGGGAATCCCAGCCTTGTTCACAGCAGCTCCGCTTTCCAGTACCAGCCTATGAGGCTCTCTGACTGTCTCCTTGCTGCTCTGGGCTCCTACCTCCAGTGCCCTCAAACCCACCTCAGCAGGGGACCATATAGGTAGCCCAGTAGTGTCTCCAATCCCCCCCTTCTCCTCCTTTACTGGGAAACCCTAGGGGCTGTCCACTCCTGGCTCTGCCCCAACTCTGCCACCAGGGACTGTGGAGGTGGCCCATGTCAGGCTCCCCCCACCACAAGGGGACCCTCCAGAGGGCCAACTCCTTGTTCTGGATTCCCCCCGTGGCCAAGAAACCCTATGGCTGGTGCCCTCGCCGATCTCCCACTAGGTGGCTACAGCCACTGCAGCTCTCAGAACACATGTATATTGAAGAAATTTTTAAAAATGGCTCTTATCTTTTGTTAGCTGGCCCCTGGCCTATGGCTAATGAGCGTGAGACAAAGAAGAAGACCTAACTCTCCTCCACCTGCTCAGAGGGAGGAGCTCTTACTTGTTCCCAACCCCTGGGGCCTCTTGGCTGCTCTGAGCTGGGTCCAGGTGGCATTCTGCTACTCGGGCCATCCCAGAGCTTCTGTCTCTTTGGCCTTTCTCCCTCATGACTAGTGGGATTGTGGCTGGGACGGAGATGCTGAGCAGCGACTATGGTTGTTTCAGATGCAGGTGACTTTCGAGGAGGTGGCTGTGTATTTTACCCAGGCAGAGGGGGCTCTGCTGGAGCCCGCTCAGCGAGCTCTCTACGAGGCCGTCATGCGGGAGAACTATGAGAATGTGACTGCGCTGGGTAAGGGATTTCTTGGCTCTCGGTTTCTAAAATGCCATAGGATAGGCACTGTTAAATCTGGTCAGGTTCCTGCTTGAGCCGTTAGATTGTGTGGAATAGTTCTTATAATCTACAGCTGCAGTGTGAGAGAGATTTAGGTCACTGTGCCAACTGCGGGTAGAACTGGGGTTTCTTAACCAGAGGAAATGCTAACTTATTCCTATCTGTCTGGCTTTCAAGCGGGCAGAAGCCATGTATTGTCTTGACTTTCTTGTTTCTACCTAAAGCTCAAAAGGCCTGTCCATGTCTCTTCCTGAGACTGCCTCCAGCTATGAAGATGGCCCCAGACTCCGCAGGTTTAGAAAAATTATACTTCAAAAAAGAAAAATAATCCCAAGTGAGATTCAGGTCTCTGATTGTCCCACGAAAGCTCATGCAACAAACAACTCTGTTAGTTTTTAAGTGCTGCGTGACTCCTTGTTTGTTTTGCTGAGATGGACTAACTCGGCTGGCCCTTCGGAACAATCACCAAGATGCAAATAGAAAGTAGAACACGTTTTATTAATGAACAGATTACGTAACTAACACCTAGACAAAATGTTATACCCAGAGTTAAAAAGCGAGTCATATAGACAGGCTTACAACCCATTCAGCAGTCAGGGACCACATTGTGACCCCAGGCTTCAGCTGGGGAGGGAGTGATGGCTTCTGAGGCACCGAAAAAGCTCCTATGGTGAAGTCCAGTGAGGCCTGGGAAAAGGCTTATTGCTGTAGCCCCTTACTCACAGGGAGGGGTGATCAGACATCTCCTGGTTCATGAAGACTGCTGCTGATGGGCCTTGATCACTGTGTAAGTCTGGAAAAGGTCCCTCCAAGAAGGATCAGGCAATACAGACAACACTGAAGAGGTTTATTTACAGTATCAGTACTGGGAACACTGAACAAAACAGTGTCAGCTTCAAAATGGAAGTAGCATGGCAATTGCTCATATACACAGGCAGCTCGTTTACTGATTTAAACTAGTTTTCCTAACACTTTGGGAAAAACAACTCCTTGTATGGGAAGAGGGTCGGGGTGGTCTTAACAGGTTAGGAAATACTAGCTTCCACATAAGGCAAGGGAGGGAGGGGTGTTGGATATGTGCATGTGACCTGCATGAAATGGAGAGTGTATAGGTCAGAGCAGACACCCTGAATGCTGCCGACACCCTCCCTGCTCTCAAGGCCTGGCTTGCTTGCTTATCCTAACAACTGCTATTGAAGATCTAAATAGCTCCTTAAACATTATAACTTTTACAGATTGTCACTTGAGCACTTGGTTTGCCACACAGTCTGGCAGGGAATGGAAATGTGCTGGGGCAGGGGGAGGTCCTCCATTGGCCATTATAGTAATACCATCACAAAATCTTCCATTTGCCCTACAAAAAGTTTTTCAGAAGAGACAACCTTAAGGAAAAACACTGAAAGAGAAAAACGAAGTAGCTTACATTGGTCATTCTTCTGGTAAGAGAAATCTTAATCCACTTAAACAGTGTGTCAAAGGTTAGATGGCCAGTGTAGAGAGAGTAATGTCCTGGTCACAATTTTTCCGGACATTGAAATTTTTGCAAATGTATTTGAGTGGATTAAAACTTATCCTACAAGAAAGCAAACAAATATGAAATATTTGTTTATTCCCTTTGAGTGCATTTCTTTAGGTTCATCTTTTCTGAAATACTTATTCATTTTGTTCTTCAATCCAAAAGGAAAAAAGAAAAATTGCAGAATAAAACAATTTTTGAGAACTCCCTCGGAACAGCAGTTGCCACTGAAACCAATGGATGTTTTGCCATCTGCTGGAAAAAGGTGGGAAAGCACAGGGAATACAAACACTCTCACAAAGAAACTTCCAAAGGGGCAGCCATGTTAGGCTAGTTCAGTATAACAAACATAGAATCCTGTGGAACTTTAAAGACTAACAAATTTTTTTTGTTTGTTGAGCATTCATGGGAGAAAAATCCCACTCTTCTCCTATGAAAGTTCATGCAATAAATAAATTTATTAGTATTTCAGTGCCACAGGCTCCTTTTTTGTTATAAAGAAATTTGTTAGTTCTTAAAACTTCAACCGGATTCCTGGTTTCTTTGTTTTTTGTCAGATAGGCCCAAAATAAAGACAGAGGCAGTCTAAAGAGGCAGGGTTTTAACTCCACAGCTGTGTTTACGTTAGCAAACTGCCCAAATGCACAAATCCTGGAATCTCATACTGGGGACATCACAATTCCCTTCACCTCCCCACACGTCTGCTTTCCCAAAGGGACTCCGAGACAATGTTCTTGTCTTGGACTCCACGTTCCTTCAGGACAGCCTGGTGACAGGTTTATGAAACGATCTGTGTGCCCAGTAGGCTGCCAACGCTCTGACCCCACTGACCTTCTCCGATTTCTCCCCCAAGCTGGATTTTCCATTCCCAAACCTGACCTGATTGCCTGGCTTGAAAGAGGGCAGGAGCCATGGGTTCCAGATCTGCAGCCCTGCGAGAAAAGGGAGATCTGGAGAGGCAGCTGCACAGGTGAGCACAGACACAGAACAAGCTGAAAAAGGAAGGAAAAAGTTGAGGATCCCAAAAATGTGGTGAGAGCAAGTGCCCTCAAGTTTCTTCTCATTTCACACAGGTCCTGGCTGGGGGTCAGTAGACCGACCCCCCCCCCTTAGCTGCAGGAGTTTCCTTCCCAACTCACTGCACTGTAAATGGCCAGGTGGGATGTTGGAGGCAGAAACCGATGGCTTAGTCTCCCCAGGTTCAGCATGTTGTGTTTTCTCTTTGTGGTATGTCTCCTTCTCCCTGACACAAGGACTGTGTGTCTGCCTTGTCTCTCTCCCATCAGGTGAAGAGAGAGCGAATGACAGCGAGGAGGAAAATCGACAGCAGATTGGTGCTAAGGAAATGGAGTCACAGGGAAACATTTTGAGAAGAGCTCATGGGAAAAGTTCCCAGTGCTTAGGACAGGGAAAAGAGAGGAGAAATCAGCAACGGTCAAAGACAGTTCTGGGAAACGACCCAAGAAAGAAAGCAAACCAGTCTGTTAAATTTGGAGGAGGATTCAAGGAAACCACAGCCCAGCAGACAGATCCCATGGAACCTTATCAGTCCCTTGAGGGTAAGAAACAAGTGATTCTCAGATCATCCCTATTTACATCTCAGACAGAATGGATGGGAGACACACCCGTTCAACACTTGGACCACTGGGGAGAAATCTTAAGAAACAGAAGAGACGTTACTAAGCATCAGAGCAGGCACCGGAATGAGAAATTATTTCAGTGCTTGGACTGTGAGACACCTCATAAGTGCTTGGAGTGTGGGAAAAGTTTCATTTTTCTATCACACCTTCTTTCACATCAAAAAGTACACACACCAGAGAGACCTTATAAGTGCTTGGAGTGTGGAAAAAGTTATGCAGAGAGAACATCCCTTATTGCACATTGTGCAGTCCACACAGGAGAGAGACCACATAAGTGCTTGGAGTGTGGAAAAAGTTTCACCTGGAGAACCCAACTTGTTACACATCGGGCAGTTCACACAGGAGAGAGACCACATAAGTGCTTGGAGTGTCAGAAATGTTTCACACGGAAATCACACCTTGTTGCACATCAGACCGTCCATACAGGAGAGAGATCCCATAAGTGCCTGCACTGTGGAAAAAGTTTTGCACAGAAATCATCCCTTATTTCACATGAGGCACTCCACACGGGAGAGAGACCACATAAGTGCTTGGAGTGTGGGGAAAGTTTCATCTGGCGAACACAACTTATTAAACATCAGGCAGTTCACACAGGCAAGAGGCCACATAAGTGCTTGGAGTGTGAGAAATGTTTCACACGGAAATCACACCTTGTTGCACATCAAAGGGTCCACACAGGAGAGAGACCCCATAAGTGCCTGCACTGTGGAAAAAGTTTTGCACAGAAATCATCCCTTATTTCACATGAGGCGATTCACACAGGAGAAAGACCACATAAGTGCTTGGAGTGTGATAAAAGTTTCATCTGGCGAACACAACTTGTTAAACATCAGGCGGTCCATAAAGGGGAGAGAAACCATAAGTGCCTGGAGTGTGGGAAGAGTTTTATAGTGCAATCATACCTGCTTTCACATCAAAAAGTCCACACACAAGAGAGGCCGCATAAATGCTTGAAGTGTGGAAAAAGTTATGCACGGAGAGCATCCCTTATTTCACATGAGGCAGTCCACACAAGAAAGGGACCACATAGGTGCTTGGACTGTGGGAAAAGTTTCACTCGGAAAACACAACTTCTTTCACATCAGGCAGTTCACACAGGAGAGAGAAAATATAAGTGCCAGGAGTGTGGGAAAAGTTTCATATGGCAGTCAAACCTTATTAGACATCAGGCAGTCCATACAGAACAGAGACCACATAAGTGCTTGCAGTGTGGGAAATGTTTCAAATTGCAGTCATACCTTATTGCACATGAACCAGTCCACAATGGAGAGAAACCGTATAAGTGCCGGGACTGTGAGAAACGTTTCACTCGGAAATCACACCTTGTTGCACATCAAACCCTCCACACAGGAGAGAGACCTCATAAGTGCCTGCGCTGTGGAAGAAGCTTTGCACAGAAATCATACCTTATTTCACATGAGGCAGTCCACACAGGAGAGAGACCACATAAGTGCTTGGAGTGTGGGAAAAGTTTCATCTGGCGAACACAGCTTACTACACATCAGGCAGTCCATAGAGGGGAGAGAAATCATAAGTGCTTGGAGTGTGGGAAGACTTTTGTAGTGCGATCACACCTTCATTCACATCAAAAAGTCCACATGCAGGAGAAACCCCATAAGTGTTTGGAGTGTGGAAAAAGTTATGCAAAGAGAACCTCTCTTATTGCACATGAGGCAATCCACACCGGTAAGAGACCACATAAGTGCTTGGAGTGTGGGAAATGTTTTACCTGGCGAATACAACTTGTTAAACATCAGGCGATCCACACAGGAGAGAGACCCCATAAATGCTTGGAGTGTGGGAAAAGTTTCATATTTCCATCTTACCTTCTTTCACATCAGAAAGTCCACACAGGGGAGAGACCCCATAAGTGCCTGTACTGCGGGAAAAGTTATGCACAGAGATCATCCCTTATTTCACATGAGGTAGTCCACATGGGAAAGGGACCACATAAGTGCTTTGAGTGTGGGAAAAGTTTCGTATTTCGATCATACCTTCTTTCACATCAAAAAGTCCACACACGGGAGAGACCCCATAAGTGCTTGGAGTGTGGGAAAAGTTATGCACAGAGATCATCCCTTATTGCACATGAGGCAGTCCACACAGGAAAGAGACCACATAAGTGCTTGGAGTGTGGGAAAAGTTTCACCTGGCAAACACAACTTATTTCACATCAGGCAGTCCACACAAGAGAGAGAAAACATAAGTGCCGGGACTGTGGGAAAAGTTTCAAATGGCAGTCAAACCTGATTAGACATCAGGTAGTGCACACAGGAAAGAGACCACATAAATGCTTGGAGTGTGGAAAAAATTTCACCTGGCGAACACAACTTGTTAAACATCAGGCAGTCCACGCACAAGAATGACCCCAAAAATGCTTGGGTTGTGGGGAAAGTTTCATACTGTGATCACAGCTTATTTCACATTAGATTGTTCACACTGGAGAGTGGCTATAGGTGCGAGGACTGTGGAAATTAATACCCAGACAGCTCAAAACTTAATAACATCAGGCCATCTGTGGAAGAGAAAACTGATAAATTCTTGGACTATAACAAACGTGTCACAGATAGGTGAGGACTTACTGCACATCTGATAGTCCTCACAAGTGATGGAGCCCCGTAAGTGCTTGAAGAGTGGGAAGTGTTTCAAACCATGATCACACGTTGGTAAATGTAAGGAAGGCCCCAGAGGGGAGAGATTGCAGGAGTGCCTTGACTGTGGGATAAGTTTCATAAAATAATAACGCCTGATAAGACATGAGCCAGTGCACCCAGGAGAGAGACCCAGTAAGTGGTTTGACTGGAGCAAAGCCTTTAAACAGTGGTCATGCCTTATTATACACCCGTAAATTCACACAGGAGGGAAATCCCATAAGTGCTGGGATTCTTAGAAGAATTTCAGATGATGAGCACACCTTATTATACCTCAGTGAATCCCCACAGGAGGAAAACTGCAGAAGTGCTTAGGCTAGGAAGAGTTTCACACGAAGATCATACCTCACTAAATATGAGAGAATCCCCAGACATATGGGACCTTACAAACAGCTTGACCTCTGGTAAGCATTCTACCGAGCTCACTTGTTAGTGATCTACACAACAAAGTCCCTGAAAGTGGTGGAAAATTGAGTGGATCTTCTTATTGTATCAAACATGTGGCCAAACTGTGGCTTGCAAGCCACATGCGGCTCTTTAAAGAAAAATTGTGGCTCCTGAAAGAGCGCCACAGGGAAGAGCTGTTACGTGTTAGCTCTGTGTTCTTGAGGAATCAGAGCATAGTATCCAGCCTGTGCCTCCCTCCCCCCACACATCCCCCAACCTCTGCTTGAACTGAAAACCAAAAACAGTAGGAAATGGGAGACATCCTTTTCCTAATCTACCCATATCCAAAAGCCATCAGCACAATGGAGCTTTATTTGCATTGACTATGGAGAACCAGACTCCAAAGCAGGAGCTGCACTGAACTCTGGGATTGAAGAAGCAAGAGCTGTACTGAACTCTGGGATTGAAGAAGCAGAGAAGCATTGCCTGATGGGGGATCTCACACCAGCACGAACAAACTCAGTAATTATCAGACCATTCTAGTCACAGACATGATAATTGATACCCAAAATACTGAGCCTGCCTGACTGTATTGTCAGCTTCTCTGAACCATTACACCCAGCCAGGAATGTGTATTGGCCATGTAAACAAGTCCTTATAGAAAACCTTTACCCACATCCAACAGAACAGTAGTGTGTGTGTGTCCTGTGCAAGTCCTGACTGGATCCTTTCTGAATCATGTGTGAGTCTGGATTGAGTCCTGAGTCCTGATGCTTGGATCTAAAGCTGTATCATTTCCACTGGGATTTGGCTTTTCTTCCTTGCTGATTGCTGTGGGAGCTTTGTTTCCATCCAGCCTCTGACCCTGATCTGCACAACCTGGAAACCTTTCTGCTACACAGAGTGGTGAGACCTCCCCCATCCCCCCACTTCTCTGTCTCTCCCTCTCCCTCTCTAGGCCTGATACAGTAGTATCTAGGTAATATTGTAGCTGGGTGTTCTTCTTTCCTTGTATGTTTATCAATGCTGTAACTGGGTATGTTGGGGTATTCTTCTCTCCTTTGTAATTATTATTAGTAGTACAAGTTTTAGATACCTAGCAATAAAATGACTTTTGTTATTAAGCCAGTTTCCAGACTCTTTTAAGACATCATTCCCTCTCCTTTGTGGTCTTGGTTTCTTTATATCACTTTGCAGCAATGCTTCTATTACCTAGCCAAAGATCCCTGTAATGCCCACAACCCTGTAAGGTTTGCTCATTGATAGGGATAGTAGCCTGATTGACTCCAGGGGCATATAAGGGTGACAGCTGAAAGTGCTGTTTTGACCCAGCCTGATTGAGTCCAGGGGCATATAAGGGTAGCAGCTGAGAAGTGCAGCGTGACCCAGCCTGCTCAAGATCCATAATCAAGCCTAGTTTGGTGCGGTACAGGGGCACATAAGGGTAGCAGCTGAGAAGTGCTGTGTGACCCAGCCTACTGAGTTCAGGGACACATAAGGGGTCAGCTGAGAGTGCTGATAGACCCGGTCCGCTCAGACGCACCTCTATAGAAACACAAGTGACACAAGCAGCACACTAATAGAAGTACCATCTTCCCCATAGAGAAAGCAACTCTAATAAATGAGCATACCCCGAGTCGGTGGGCAAAGTTGGTAACAGAGCGGCATGGCAGGAGACAGGGGCAAGAAATTTGCAGTGGTCCGGGACAGCAGAGAGGCAGCGGCATGGTAAGAGCTGGCAGCAGAGGAGCAGCATTGTGAGAGCCCACAGGAAAAAGCAGCGTGGTCAGAGCCAGAGGAGGGGCAGCACTCTGGGAGCCCGCAGGGAAAAAGCAGCCTGGTAACAGCCGGGAAGGGAGGGGAGGGGCCGCACTGTGAGAGCCCGCAAGGAAAAGCAAGTCATCAGTTAGGTGCAAAGACAAGCACTCAAAGAGTAAATGTCAGATTCTGCAGTTTACCCACACAATATTAATTCTACGCTTCTTGTCTATATGCTTTATGATGCAGTCTTTAATTACAACACAGGCTTCAGTCATTGCACGCACTGGAGGCACACAGGCAGAATTAAAATAGCATTAGCAAGAAGAAGTCTGACCTGAGTGCATGGTTTTTTTTAAATACTTTTCTTTTTTGATATTGGTACAGGGCTGCTTGAGGACTAGTACGTTAGCACAAGGGCCAGACCACTGAAACCTTTTCATATAGCAATATTGCAAATACTGGTAACAATGGTGTCATTGCAGGCTGCAGGAAATAGCTTTAGGGGCCACATGTGGCCCGCGGGCAGTGTGTTTGGGAGCCCTGACATAGTGTGACAAGAATTCAAGCATTAAATCAGCTTCTCAGGCTTCCAGTGAATTTGGAGACTAGAAAAGAAAGATATTTCATTTTGCTTATTTACAGTGTTCCCTCTAAGCTGATGATGCGGCTGAGCAAGTTGTTTGGATGCACTAGGGGAGTTGGCAGACAGCAGGGAAGGGGTTCAGTGGGAGTTAAGGAACCAGCAAGGAAGTTGCTCAGCTGCATCATCAGCTTAGAGGGACAACTCTGAGTTGTCCACCCAGGTAGGAAATTCTGTCTTTTCCCCAACCAAGTCTGGACGTAGTAAAAATATCCATCTCCTAATTCCCACACATCAGGGGCATTTGGTGTCCAAGGATCCAGCTGTCCATCACTGGGCTGAGGATACTGAAGCAGCCTGCAATCAGTTTCCTCATGGTCCTGTGGCCCTGCCGGGTCCAAGCAAATCCCTGGAGGAGAGGGACAAAGTGTATCAGTCCCACCTCCCTGTTGTGGGCCTGGCTGCTGAGCTGATGGGCCACAGGTGGCGAAGGGAGAGCAACAAACTCCTTTAGCCATTGCCCCTGCCTGGTTGGAACTCTCCTTCCAGTCACCGTCTATGGTGGGAAAATGGTTAAGATTAGTAAATGACAAATCAAAGTAACAAACCGAAGCTTTGTAGAGAAACTAGAGAATTGGAATTTGTAAGCAAATTTGATTGTGTGAACTCAGGGTTAAATAAGGCTAGGGTTTCTTTCCATATTACCCCTAGTGATTTGACTTCACCTTTCTCTATTCTGTTCTCCACTGTTTGAATCTAACCTACTGCAGTGATTTGCTGTAACAGTCTGACCTGATCCTATGACTTAGACTTCCCTCCATATGTCTCCTTCAATTCTGTAAGTTTCTCCATCTTCAAAGCATCTGAGGAAGTGGGATTTTCTCCTGGAGAAGCTTTTGCAATAAATAAATTTGTTAGTTTTTAATTGCCTCTGGACTCCATGTTTGTTTTACTGAATTAGACTGACCCAGGTACACCATTGGACTTTTTCCCAGATAGAAGTCTGTTTCCAGCAGCTGTGAGGTAGATAGGTGATAAGGAGTCTGTCTGGAAGGTGATGCCCCATAGGGCTGCTTATGCGAGCTGTACGTACATTGTCCTACAAAGCGTGATGGCCAGGAATTGCCAGAGGCAGGGAAATCACTGGGCATCAGTCCACAGGGTCTAGGTCCTTCATTTATTATGTAGACCCCCGAGCAGGGCCTTGGCAGGGGCTACTGCTTAGGACCTAGCGTCTCTTGGGGCCTTTTTAAATCTCCTGAAGCCTCCCCAGGCTGCAGCAGGAACAGGTTTGGGAAATGTATAACTGCATGTGTGGCCTCTGGCTTGGCCAAGGAGCATTTCTGGTGTCTTGTGGCTGTCGGATAGGTCCCCTGACATCCAACCAGGGTAAGTAGTGTGGGGTGAAGCCCAGGCGGTTCTGGTGACGGCCAGGCTGAAAGCCAAGACTTGGGAGTGGGAAGCTGGCCATCAAGCACGCAGAGCTGTGTGCGAGGCTGTTTGTAGGAGGACAGAGGGTAGCTGGCTGAGGTGCTGGAGCGAGAATTAGCCAGGTTACCACGATCAGGCCACACTGTTCCCCATGGTCCCCTGTCCTGCCATTTCCGCTGATCCCCCACTGGTCACACGAGAGCTTCCACCACCCCCTGCCACCCCACACTCCCATCACTGCCATCCATTCTCCACTCCCTGACTTCTCCCCCACTGCCGTCCCCAAGTGCTACAAGAAAGTCTTGGGGGGGGGGTCTATTTTTTTTAGGATTGAGAACCACTGCATCTTTGGGGGTTCAGCAGAATCTCCAGTGAGTGTCGGCAGATTGCCATCTTTTAGCTGGGGATGGAGTTGTCTGCCAGCTGGGCACCCAGGCATCGTTCATCAGTCCACTGCTTGAGGGCCTCAGCTCGTTGGCCACCACAGTGAGTTGTGAAAGGTCATTCAGTGTTTTAAGACATCCACACACCTGGCAGAATGGGACAAGACTAGAGGGCTTTGCAGCATTTTCAACTGAAAAAATTTCCCTGAAATTAGTCCAAGAAGATGCCGCCATGGATGCTTCTCAAAGGTGTATAACCGGAGGTGACACCAAACATTCCTGATAACAGGAAAGGTGAGGAGCCCTTTCTGGTTTTCACAAATCGTGGTTTTACAAACAAGTGAAAAGCTGTTGTGAACATCACAATTATCCAAAGGCTGCTGTAGGGAGGGAGCTATTTGAAAATTGTGTATAAGCAGGAAGAGTCACTTTCTGCTTTTATGGAACAAATTGAGTTTAGAAGCTGGTCTTTATTTCTTCACTGTTTAAACACGCTCCATGTATGGTAAGTAATTTCTCTGTGTGAAGGAGCTTCCAGGGCAGAAGCACTACCTTCAGACCATGTATGTAGAGCGGCTCCTTGCACACTCAACCTTCAGACTGTGCCTGAGCGGGGGCAGGTTTGGGGGCTTCTACTGCTAACGTTTATCCTATGTAGCAATGCCTCTGCCCAAGAAAAAAAGCTTGTCAACACTGCCCCATTGTCAACCTTTTTTATTTTTATCACATGAACTTGGCAGTGGCTAACGCACAATTTGATGGTCCCCAGAACCCTCCTAATCTCTGGGTGCCTTTCCCATTTTGTCCGGGCCCTCTTCATGTACGTGTGTGCCGCAGAGCAGGTAGGCTTTTGCAATCACTTCTCAGTGCATTGATTATTGCTCCATAAAAGTATTTATACTGTATGTGGCACTTATGCTCATATCAATTATTGTCGCAAACTAGCAAACACTGCAGAGCACAAGAAGCACTGTGAATAACTACGATAAATAAATAGTGATCTGAAATTGATACAAATTCTCATTAAGAGCAACATACACGCCTTTTTGGTTGACGCTCGCTTCAACCCAGTTTATAAAATCAATTAACATTTTTCCTCCTGTCCCAGGTTTTCCCTCCATCCTCCGCCACCCCGCGTCCCAGCCCTGACTCTAGCCGCCGGCATCACTCAGCTGGTCAGTGGCAGGGATCTGTCACCTGATTGGCTGGCCGGGATGGAGCCGTCGCTCCTCATTGGTGGAGTGAGAGTGAGCGAGAGCATCCCTGACGCTCCGAGGCGAGGCTGCCAGGCAGCCCGGAGTGGCTGTGTCTGATTGGCTGGGGATACAGCAGAGCTGAGCTGGGATTGGCTGGAGTGGATCCCTTCTCCCTCGCGACTGGTCCAGGGCTTGGGGCTCTCTCCTCCCCCTGCTCAGAAAAGAGCCGAAGCCGAAACCAGGGGCTGCAGGGCGGGTAGGAGACACCCCCAGCCTGGGCAGGGGGAAAGTGGGGGGCTGCCCTATGGGGTGGGAGGATGTGGAGGGTGGGGGGCTAAAGAGAGGGTGAAGATGCAGGTGAATGAGGCAGTGGGGGGAGCTATGGGGCTGGGGGGGATTTGGCAGGGGGAGGTTGGGGGGGAAGGAGACAGAGGCTGGTATAAAGGGGGAGGGGGAGATGATGGTGCCTCCCCCACCCCATGGGGTAGGATGTACAGGGGGGGGCTGCAGCCCAGCAGCCAGTGCAGTCCCCCCCTTTTGTGATGAATGGGAAGTGACCTGAGGGCTGGGCAATTCCTTGGCAAATATCTGGAAACAGCCCATCCTGCTGCATTCACACCCCTGGCGCAGGAACCGGTTCTCAGGCAGAGGGGAGAGAAACTGAAGGGACCAAAAGAGGCAGGAGCAGTAAGTGAGGAGGGGGGGTCCCAGCTCACAGCATAGAGTGTAACCCCCTCCAACAAAAAATCTTTCTCTGTGCTAAGCCCAGCACACAAAAACATGAGGTCAGGGA
>ML682233.1:198748-224038 GCA_007922195.1 Podocnemis expansa
TGCCAGGGCGTGGCAGGCCTTGTCTCTGGTGGTTCATTGCTTTCCTCAGGGGGGGGCTCGGGGCACCCATCGGATGGGCGTTTGGCCCGTGGGTTTCCTCTGTCCTGGCGCCCGTGGGTCTCATCGCTCGGGTGGCGGGTCGGGGGCACTGGCAGTGTTCCGTGGGCCCCGTCTGAGTTTGATGTTCGGGGGGTGTTGGCACCTTGTTGGTGGTTGGGCTCGGGAGCTCTGGGCTCAGGTCTGAGGGCTGCCAGCCAGGGCCCCGTGGAGTCGCTGGGCCGCCTGTGACCGGGTTCCTTACGGGCGGGCTCCTGTGTGACCGGCGGGGGCCTGGACGCGGGGACCCAGGTGGTCAGTGCGCGTGTCGCGACTGGTGTCGGCTCTCCGGCCACAGCGTCGCGGCTTGCTGGTGCAGGGGGGGGCCTCGCCTTGGTAGGTGGATGGGGCGTGCCCCTCTTCCCTGGATCTGGTGCGGGCCGTGGGGATGTGCCGGCTGGCGGAGGGGTGACAGGTGGGCTGGCGACCGGAGGCAGGTGTGGAGGGGCTGCCCCGGGAGGGGCGAGCCGCTTCTTGCAGCGGTTTTGGTGCCTCTTGCACTGCTTCTGCGTCGCTATGGCCTTGCTGCAGCTCGCACATCTGAAGGCCACCTTCTTGTTGTGGATGTTCCTCAGGTGTCTCGTGGTGCCGCCCAGGAGGTGGAAGTGGCGGGTCGGGAAGCAGAGGGGGCAGCGCAGGGTCTCTTCGGTGAGCGGGTAGCTGAAGTATATGAAGTCCCCTTCTTCTCCCTGGGGGGCCTGTGCCGGGCGGGCTCCGGTCTCGCTGGCGGCTCCAGGGGAGGAGCCGGGGGACCCCGGGAGCATCTCGGGGGGCGAGGGTGGGTCTGGTGGGTCGTCGGAGTTCATCGCGGCAGCGTTTCGGCGGAGGTGTTCCAGGACGGCGGCGACCCTGGTCTCGATATCTCCTGTGCCCACCCCCGGGGGGCCGGGCTGCATCACGGCAGGCCTGTGGGGTCCGGTGGCCGCGGGCGGGGAGGCGGCGTGGATCTCGTCCGGTGGGGTGGGCGTACAGGTCGCTGCGGCTGGAGCTGAGGGGGATCCAGGCGGGGGGGGCGAGCCTACCCCTGCAGCCAGCTCCCTGGAGTCGGCCGTCCCTCCATCGGACCTCGTGGGGCTGTTCCGTCGGTCAGTGGGCTTCCAGGGGGGGGCGGCAGCCGGGTGCCCGGCGTTGGGTACCTGGTCGGCCCCGGGAGCGGCCTCGGTGGGGCTGGTCCTGTTCCCAGAGCGCCCCGGGGGGGATGTTCCCCCGGGGTCGGGGGCCGAGGCCCCTATGCCTGCCGTCTGATGAGCAGTGGACATGGCCAAGGTCTGGAGTGCCACCTCTAGGGTTGCGAGAGAGTCTTCAGGAGGGGACCTTTCCATGGTGGCATCATCTGGGGCAGGAGCTGGAACAGGAGCCAGGGGGATGAGCTGTGGTGGAACCGAGGAAGCGAGGGAGGCGACAGCGGCTCTCAGGAGGGCAGAGGATGGGGGTGAGGCCCAGATGTCATCTGGGGCCACCTCGCAGCAGGAGGAGGTGGGTGCTGAGGTTCCCGGCGAGGCTGGAGGGGTGGTGAGCATCCATAATATCTGTAGGATCCCAAGCACCCGCTGGCTGAGGTGGAGCGGGAGTGCTCGCGGGATCACAGCTGGCTGGTTCACCAGGAGAGGAAGTCAGCACAGGTAGTGCAGGAGCAGTCCCCTGGGTAACACGAGCCGCTGAGGAGAGTCGGGGCACGTCGGAGGGCGGTGGGGGGGGTCCGTCGTCGAGGGGCTGCAGCATGGGGGGGTGTGGGGGCGAGCCTCTCGGAGGAATCCCTAGCAGAGCGGAGCAAAGCAGCCCGAAGGGCAGCAGCTCGAGTGGTCCTTTGCAGCGGGGCAACCCTCTCTGCCTGTCCCAGAGAGAACCCGTGATCCATAGCAGCAGTCGTTGAGGTGATCCCAAATGTCCTGGGAGTGATGTTCAGGTCCTCTTTACGTAGTTATCTGCCTCAGCATAATATCTGAGTTTAAATAAACTCACACATTAAACTGATAAGAACAGATACCGATAAGATACAGATACACTTGATCTTAACCAAAAGGCCGAGAAGCGATAACTCCAGCTTCCAAAAACTTCGAGGCCCTCCTTTTTCTATATCTATGTAGCTCACGGTGAGAGCGGGCTGCCCAGGCCCCCCCCGCCGTCCTATCTGCCCGAATAAAACTCTGATCGCTGCGGCACCGAGTGCCCCTCCCTACCCCCGAATCGTGCCAGCCTTAGGAAGTGGAAGCGGTGCCTCTGTGGGCAGATTGCCGCTCAGAGACGGATTTCAGTTCCTCGCTCCGCTTTCTCCGGTGCTCCTACTTTGCATGAGCCCGCCCCCTCCCGGTGACACAACGCGCCCTCTAGCTTCTGAGCGGGGCAGGCGCAGCTGGGCGCAGGGCTCTGCCAGCTGCGGCTACAGAGGGTCTTGGGCGGCCCCCTTGCAGCTCCTGCCACCCGGGGACCCCCTTTTGGGGCTGGGCTCCCCCACACCAGGAGGCTAAACCCATTGCAGCTATAAAAGCTCCTTTTACTGCTCAGGAAGAGAAGGTTAAAAAAAAAAAAACCCTCAAACAGCCCAGTTAGGGAGCAGGGGGTCTTCCCCCAGCAGCTGAAGATGAGAGATGGTCACATTGAGACAGCCTGCAAACAGAGCTCTGCAGAAACTTGTCCTTCGCATTGCCAGCTCGGGTGTCCCCTGAATGTGGAGCAAATTTTTGCCATGCTGCCGAGGTAGATGAGCTCGTAAACTGGTTTTTAAACTGGTGGCTGTAGGTTCAAGAAAAAAAAAAACAATGAGTCGTGTGGCACTTTAAGACAGATTTATTTTTCGCATAAGCTTTCGTGGGAGAAAATACCGCTTCGTCAGGTTCAAGATCTGTAACAGGTATTTTTTAGTTTCTGGCCCTTGCTCCCTAAAAAAGCGGCTAAATTCAGGGGGCAGCAAAATAAAGGGTTACTCCTAAAATGAAGGCAAATAAAGTCTACCATAAATAAAATTACTAACAGCGACCGTTTAAGCAAAACCTTTAAGGGGCAAGTTTGAACTGCACCGAAACAACTGCGGCCTTTTTTTAAAAAAATGGGCTGCTGTGGAAAATGCAAAATGGGAAGTGAGTTAACTGTTTTCTTTCTTTCTTTCTCTTTCTCTTTCCACTTTTACGTCCTTTTCAAGGTTCTATTCGAAAAGTTAGTTGTTTAACTTTAGTCTCATGAAAAACTTTCATGACAAAAAAATCCACTTCTTGGGAAGAGAAAACATTTTGGTAATTTTATCAATTTTAAAATGGTTGAAAAACACATGATGTCGCGCACTTTTCATGCTGCACTCCTGAATCAGTCCCCATCTTCCATGCCATAACATGGTAAGGACAATTCTATTAAAAGGTGAGAGATTTAGACGATCTGAAGAGAAACCAGAGTATTTTTCGACATTTTCTCCCCGTCCTCCAATGTCCCCGTCCTCCTTTCCCTGCTTTGGCATCTGCCAGGCCTGCCCAGAAGCAGGCGGGGTCGCGGGATTGTCCCTGAGCCCGGAATGCGGTTTCTCATTGGTGGAGAGAGGGTGGGCGTGGCCGGCTAGACTCAGAGACAGGGCTGCCGAATTTCCCGGAGTGCCTGTCTCTGATTGGCTGGGAACAGAGCAGAGCTGAGCTGCGATTGGCTGGAATGGATCCTTTCTCCTTCCCGGCTGGTGCAGGGCTCCGCGCTCTTTCTGCAGCATCCGCCCGGGCGCCTGGGCAGAGAAGAGCCGGATCATCCCCCGTCCGCAGCAGGGTCTGGGGGGCTAAGGTGGGACCCGGGTCTGTAGGGCGGATAGGAGAGGCTGGGGGAGAGCTGGAGAGAGTCTGGGATGGGGGGTCCTGGGGGCTGTGCTATGGGGCGGGAGCATCTAGGGAGGAGGAAAGGAGGGGATGGGGGGATGCTGGGGAATGAGGCAGTGGGGGGCCCTATGGGGCTGGGGGACAAGGGTGGGGGGAAGCTCTGAGTGGTCAGGCCAGAGCAGGGAAGAGGATTTGGCAGGGGGAGGGAGGAGACAGAGGCTGGGTATAAAGGGGGAGGGAGAGAGGATGGTGCCTCTTCCACCCCATGGGGTAGGATGTAGGGGGTGGGGGGCTGCAGCCAGTATTATATATCCACATCTGCAGATACAACACGGATATCCACGGACATCTTCCTGCAGATGCAGATCAGATATGGATCCACAGATTTGTATCCGTGCCAGGCTCTAGTTCAGAGAACAGCCCCAACCCAACCCCACCCCATTGTAAGCTCACAGCACAGAGTGTAACACGCACCCCCCCCAGAAATCTTTCTCTGTGCTAGGCCCGGTGCACAAAAACATAATCTCAAGGAGCCCCCAGCCCCCACTTCTTTTAACTCCTGCCAGCTCCCACCCCACTGAGCCCACCACCCGAGGGCCAAGCCTACATTTGCAGCTTCCATCATGGTTCTGACATGGGGCAGATGAGTGCCAGTGCTGTCTCCCAGCTGCCCTGGGGTGGGCTCTGTCTGTAAAACAGGGGGCAGGGATCTAGGGGTGATACTGTAGGGTTTGCTCTGCTAAATTATCCCCCTGCCCATACCCAAGCAAGCTGCCTGTCCCGTCCCCCCCAGCCTGGGACTGGCTCTCATGGGGCAGCCTCACTCCCTCAGTGGCTCCTTTCTGCAGCTAACAGGAGGAGAGCAAAGGACCACTTTGAAAGATACCCCCCGGCATGGTTTTGGCCCCATGGTCATTGGTTGGATATCACTGGGCTAGGACACAGCACCACTCAGCCATGGCTTCTGCTACACACCCTCCCCTCCACCCCTCAGGGTGTGTGCTCCTTCTTCTTGCTGATGTTATGGAAATTATTAATTTCCATAGTAAGGTAGAAAAGTGTAGAGATCTCCATACTAAATATAAATCCAAAATGGGGTTAGTACTGACAACAATGTAGAATAGAGAAGTAGATCATAGTGAAACTAACAGTTTCGAAAAGAGGAACAAAAGAGAATGAAAAACAAGTGTAAGGTACAACCACATAAGGATAAAAATTAAGGGAACCTTCCAGGAACCATAGTGACTTTAGGGAAGTTAATAATGGTGTGATATAAAGCAAGATGTTTGTTACACTGTATATAAGCTTGTGTGATGCATAAGGGGGTTGGGAAGCTTGCTGATTCCTAAAGGGCTCTGTAACCTTTCCCTTCTTGTACAAGAATAAAGCTGCTTGACCGCTGCTCTTGGTGTCTGGTACTGATTGACTCACCTAGGCAGCCTAAGGGGGATTTTACTCCCATGACAATTTTTGGCACCCCAGATGGGACCCTAGGTCTCACCACTTTTGGGGATTCAGCTGGAAAGGGAAATGCGCTAGCTGGCAAATATTCCCCTTTGTTGCTTTTCCCATCTGTCTGGATCTCCAGGTGGAGAGGTAAGGAGTCCTTTTTATTCGACGGTCAACTTTTGATTATGGTACCTGAGCTTTCTGTAATGCTAACTTTAAGTATGATTGTTGCATGTTGCATTATGTATTACTTTGATTTTCTGGCTCTGCATAATTGCTATTAACTGGATTACAGAGTGAAAAATTAATAAGAGAGAAACTCTCCTTGGTGTGAATTGGTGAGTAAGTAATTTGTTGTTTATAAGTTATAGTTATAGGAGATATACCCTTGACTCTGTTTCCGGTCTATATTGTCCGAACCCTGTTCTTGTGGCTAGGCTCCCTAGTGGGGTGAGAGGGACTGGGCTGGTGTCTTCGAGTCGCCAGACTATCTGTAGTCTAGGGTGTAACCAAGATAGCTGAGATCTCCTTAAGGGAGCGAGGCTTAAGGTAACCCTATGATATAGCTGAGAGGCTTGTGGCACCCTATCAGGCAGAGGGATCTGGCAGAGCCCCAGGGTATGATTCCCTAGGAGCCAGGATATTTTCTTAAAGTCCTGGTGTTTGAGTCCCTGGGCAGGGTATTTTGTTAAAATCCCGGGGTTCGAGTGCCTAGGCAGGGTATTTTGTTCCTCACTAGGAAAAGTCAATAGGGGATGGGGACCGGACAATCTAGCCCTGATCCTGGTAGCCCTCTGGGCTACATGTTAATACATTGGAAGGAATTGCCTGGATCCAAGGGTCTATCAGGAAAGTGATTAAATTTGTTGTGTATAAAGGAATGGCCTAATTTCACCAAGGATAGTTTAATGCTTCAATGGCCTACAGAAGAGTCTTTTAAGAAAGACACACTGCAGTATCTCTGCAATTTTTTGGATATTAAGAAACCAGAGCAAATGGGTTATTGGTATTTGTGGTTTAATGAAGCCTGTAAGTGCACCACCAAGAGTAAAATAGAAGCTCTTAAATCTACCATTAAGGATTTGGAGTTGCAACTAAGCTCGGCTAAGCCTGCTCTTGCTCTGCCAGTCTCTAATGTTTGTTCTTCCGTTAGTTTGTCTGTCCCTCCAGTTTATACCGCGCGTGAGGACATTGAGTGAATTCCTCCCATAACAGTAGGTTGTTAAAGCTCTCTGATCATGTTTAAATAAGAGGTTCCTGGTTCTGTTTTTAGTTGACTCTGATAGGAGCAGAGCTTCCTGGTTAAAAATTCCTGATTTTTGTGTTTAATTTTTGGTGTGCATGAGAGATGAATGCGGATTGGGTTCCATTTGGATTTCCCTCCGCTGATCAGAGCTGGCCATTCGTTGCTTCAGCCACCCCAAGCCCACTGCGAGCTTGATGGTGGTGAGCAGTGGTGTCTTGAAAGCAAGGGGAGCAGCGAGTGGTTCATGCTCCAGCAAAAAGTGCATGCTGTAATTGTGAAGCGAGTGGTCTAAGAATAATGGGGATAGGCAGAACTAAAATTGCTTCCCCCCTTTGGTTACTCCAGGGTACTATATGTATACCTATTATGGGCCTGATTTTTGTTTGTTTTTATTTAAATAGAGTTGGTATACCAAAAAATAATCATTTAAAGCCGTTTCTTATAAAAAAAAGTTTAAAAGGGCAGAACCCCACAAAACAGTAAAATAGTATTTTAATTGGTATTAAACAAACAAACAAACAAACACCTCCTTGCTGGCTATTCCCTTGGAACCTGTCCAGCAGAGAGCCAGCAAGAAAGAGGGGGTTGTGGTAATAATCCACCCTTGCTGCCTTCCACAAAACCACCACCCCACCATGTCTCAAGTGAAAGTTTGGGCCCTGATAGCGTCAAACGGGAACCCTAAAATGTGCAATAAAAATGTGTAAAATTCCAGCAATAATGGTAAGGGGGTGGAAGAAAAAAGAAGCTGAGCCAGGGGATCGTCCTGCAAAGGACATCTGACCCCTAGTTAAAAATGAAGCTAAAGGATTATCTGGCATGGCCCCTCAACAGGTACAGATCGTGCAGTCTGGTTATGCTGGGACTGCAAATTAATGTAATTAATGTAAATATTAATATTTCTGTAATCTTGGTTAAATTTTGTAAAGTAAGCAGTTGGTTTTAGGCAAGTAATTTATAAAAGTAGTAAAAAGCATCTGTTGTTCCCTTCACCCCAGGGTAAAAAAAAAAAAAGCATTAAGTAATACACACCATCCTGGGGGTAAAATAGAAATGGGAATAAACCTTTGGCAATTTGATAATGTTAAGGCACTAAGCAGCCCTTCATGTAAAAGAAATTAAGTTGTAAATTAACAGGCTTTCCTTTGAGAGACTTGATCTAAAATTAAAAGAAACTATAGCAAATGTAATAGGCACTAAATTATATTGGGTAAAATGATAAAGCCTGTAGCATGTTACAATGATAGCTATAAGTTTAATTTGTATAATATTAAATACTACAAATAAGCTGCAAATGGTAGGTTAGCTAAATTTTGCAGTGCTAATTGTGGCCACTAACTCCCCAGAGTCCCAAAAATAGTTTGCTCAGCTTCAAAAGGGGTTTTCCCTCTTATCCCTGTCCCCCTTACCTTAGATATGTGAGAAAATAGTGTAGTTAAGAACATCTCAATAGATGACTCGAGCCCACAGGATTTGGCGCTCCCTGAGGAAAAGTATATGGCACGCCTTTGTGTAGGAAGGCACGGCTCCTCCCAGTCCGATATTCATCTACTGCTTTAGATTTAGCAGACTATGAATACTGCCAATACACCTTACATCACCCCACTGCTCCAGATATTAATCTTACTATAACTTTTCAAAACTATTAAACTAGAAAGGAAGAGAAAATTTCCCCTAAACAGAGAGCAATATAAAAGGGCCTCCTCTTGGGCCCGTAAGTCTCATTTGTCATGGAAACTAGACTTATCTCCTTGGCAAATTGGGAATTCTCTGATATCTACTGCCTTTGGTGTACAGTGCAATAAAACCCCAAATAATGGTAAATGGAAAAACATCTTGTTGCATTTAGTAGTCAAAACACATATTGACGCTGGGACTACCACTGTCTGCCATCAGAATAAAGGCATTTGGTGGGCCTGTGGCCACTGGCCTGGGAAGACCTTACCGCCTCGCTGGAGTGGCTGCTGCACGCTTGCTTATTTATGGCCAGGCAGCATTCATCCTCTTCCTCTTTCCGCTATGAGCTATGTCTTTTTTTCTTACTCTAAACTCAGGCTGTCCCAGAGCTTCTGTTCCTTTGGCCTTTCTACCCCGTGACTAGTGGGATTGTGGCTGGGGCAGGAGATGCTGAGCGGAGAGTTCTGTTGTTGCAGATGCGGGTGACCTTCGAGGAGGTGGCTGTGTATTTCACCCAGGCAGAGGGGGCTCTGCTGGACCCTGCCCAGCGAGCTCTCTACGAGGCCGTCATGCGAGAGAATTATGAGAATGTGACTGCACTAGGTAAGGGATTTCTTTGCCCTCGGTTTCTAAAAAGCCACATAATCAGCACTGTCAAATCTGGTCAGGTTCCTCCTTGGGCCATTAGATTGTGTGGAATCGTTCCCATAATCTACAGCCGCAGTGTGAGACAGATTTAGGTCACCGTGCCTCCCACCAGTGGGACTGGGGTTTCCTAACCTAGTGGAAATGCTAACTCATTCCTATCTGTCAGGCTTTCAAGTGAGTAGAAGCTGTGTATTGTCCAGACTTTCTTGTTTCTCGCTCACACTCAAAAGCCCTGTCCATCTCTCTTCCTGGGACTACCTCCAGCTATGAAGACAGACTCAGACTCCGCAGGTTTAGAAAAATTATATTTAAAAAAAGAAAAATAATCCCAAGGGAGATTCAACTCTGTGATTCTCCCACGAAAGCTCATGCAACAACAAATCTGTTAGTCTTTAAGTGCCACGTGACTCCTTCCTTGTTTTGCTGAGCTGGACTAACTCGGCTGCCCCTCCAGAACAATCACCGACATGCAAATAGAAAGTAGAACACAGTTTATAATGAACAGATTACTTAACTAACATCCAGACAAAACGATATACCCTGAGTTAAAAAGAGAGTCATATAGACAGGCTTACAGCACAATCAGCAGTGGGGGACCCCTTTGTGACCCCAGGCTTCAACTGGGGAAGGAGTGATGTCCTCTGAGGCACCCATCAAGGTCCTATGGTGAAATCCAGTGAGGCCTGGGAAAGGGCTTATTGCTATAGCCCAGGTGTGGCCAAACTGTGGCTCAGGAGCCACATGTGGCTCTTGAATGAAAAATTGTGGATCCTGGAAGAATGTCAGCAAATCAATTCAGGAAAACAGCTCCAGCCTAGGAGTTCACGAGGGGGTCGGGATGGTGAGGAGAAGTGTGGCATGGTCAGGATTTTAAAAGAACTCGCCACTAGCCACCAGTCTTCTACACTGAGCAGCAGCTAAGTTTTTACTGTATAGGCCTAATTTTCAATTATTAGAATCTGACATTAGTAGGATCAATATTTGTTCTCTTTTTATGATAAAATTAAAGTGTGCAATGAATTTTAAACTTAGTAATTTTTCAGTAGGTAAAAGTATATGGCAATAGGCCTCAGTTCGGCTCTTGAAGGTTTAATAATCAACTTGTGTGGCTCTTGAATTCCGTAAATTTGGCCACCCCTTCCTATAGCTGCTTACTCACAGGGAGGGATGATCAGACGTCTCCTGGTTCATGGAGACTGCTGCTGACGGGCCTTGATTGCTGCTAGCAAAGACCTAACAGCCCCTTAAAGACTATAACTTTTATTGTCACTTGAGCACTTGGTTTGCTACATAGTCTGGCAGGGAGTGATAATGTGCCGGGAGGGGGGGACCTCCAGTATCCAGTATAGTAATACCATCACAAAATCTTCCATTTGCACTACAAAAAGTTTTTCAGAAGAGACAACTGTAATGAAAGACACTGAAAGGGAAAAACCAAGTAGTTTACATTGGTTATCTTTCTGGTAAGAGACGTTTTAATTCATTTAAACATATTTGTTTGTCAAAGGTTGGATGGCCAGTGTGGAGAAAGTAATGTCATGGTTACAATTTTACTGGACAATGGAATTTTTGCAAATGTAGTTGAGTGGATTAAAACTTATCCTACAACAATGCAAACACGTGAAATATTTGTTTATTCTCTTTCAGTGCATTTCTTTAAGTTAATCTCTTCTGAAAAACTTATTCATTTTGTTCTTCAATGGAAAAAAAAAAAGAAAAATTGAAGAATAAAGCAAATTTGAGGACTCCCTTGGAACAGCAGTTTTACTGAAACCAATGAATGTTTCACCATCTGCTTGAAAAGGGTGGGAAAAACACAAGAAATAAAAACATTCTCGCAAAGAAAGTTCCAAAGGGGCAGCCATGTTAGGCTAGTTCAATATAACGGACATGGAATTCTGTAGAACTGAAAGACTAAGAATTTTTTTGTATTATTTGTTGAGCATTCATGGGAGAAAAATCCCACTTTTCTCCTACAAAAGCTGATGCAATAAATAAATGTATTAGTATTTAAGTGCCACAGGCTCCATTTTATTATAAAGAAATTTGTTAGTTCTTAAAAATTCAACCAGATACTTTGTTTGTTTGATTTTCTCAGATAGGCCCGACGTAGATAGAAAGGCAGTCTAAAGAGGCAGGGTTTTAACTCCACAGTTGTGTTTATATCAGCAAGGCCCCAGAAAGTGCAAATCCTGGAATCTCATAGTGGGGACATCACAATTCCCTCCACCTTCCCACATCTCTGCTTTCCCAAAAGGACTCCGAGACCATGTTGCTCTCTTGGATTCCATGTTCCTTCAGCACAGCCTGGTGACAGGTTTATGAAACGATCTGTGTGGCCAGTAAGCTGCCAATGCTCTGACCCCACTGACCTTCTCCTATTTCTCCCCCAAGCTGGATTTTCCATTCCCAAACCTGACCTGATTGCCTGGCTTGAGAGAGGGCAGGAGCCGTGGGTTCCCGATCTGCAGCCCTGCGAGAAAAGGCAGATCTGGAGAGGCAGCCGCACAGGTGAGCACAGACACAGAACAAGCTGAAAAAGGAAGGAAAAAGTTGAGGATCCCAAAAAGGTGGTGAGAGCAAGTGTCCTCAGTTCCTCCTTGTTTCACCCAGGTCCTGGTGGGGGGTTAGTAGCCCCACCCGTCCTCTTAGCTGCAGGAATTTCCTTCCCAGCTCACTGCACTATGAATGGCTGGGTGGGATGTGGAGGAAGAATCTGATGGCTCAGTCTTCTCACACTCAGTATGTTGTGTTTTCTCTTTGTGGTACTCCTCCTTCTCCCTGACACAAGGACTTATCTCTCTCCAATCAGGTGACGAGAGAGCAAATGACAGTGAGGAGAGAAATCGATATCAGATTGGTCCTGGGGAAATGGAGTCACAGGGAAACTTTTTGAGAAGAGCTCATGGGAAATGTTTCCAGCGCTTAGAACAGAGAGAAGAGAGGAGAAATCAGCAAAGGTCAAAACCGGTTCTGGGAAACAACCCAAGGAAGAAAGCAAACGAATCTGTTAAATTTGGAGGAGGATTCACTGAAACCACAGCGCAGCAGACAAATTGCAAGGAACCTTATCAGTCCTGTGAGGGCGGGGAACAATTGATACTGAGGTCACCCCTATTTACATCTCAGACAGAATGGGTAGGAGAAACACCCCTTCAGCACTTTGACCATTTGGGAGAAATCTCAAGAAACAGAACAGGGTTTGCTAAGCATCAGAGCAGGGACCCGGGTGAGAAAATATTTCAGTGCTTAGACTGTGGGAAGAGTTTCCTTTCGAGGTCAAACCTAACTAGGCATAGAAGAATCCACAGAGAAGAGAAACCATATAAGTGCTTGGACTGTGAGAAAAGTTTCATCAAGAAATCACGTCTTGTTGTACACCAAAGAGTCCACACAGGAGAGAGACCCCATAAGTGCCTGAAGTGTGGGAAAAGTTTTGCACAGAAATCATCCCTTATTTCACATGAGGCAGTCCACACAGGAGAGAGACCACATAAGTGCTTGGAGTGTGAGAAATGTTTCACATGGAAATCACAGCTTGTCGTACATCAAAGAGTCCACACAGGAGAGAGACCACATACGTGCCTGTGCTGTGGAAAAAGTTTTGCACAGAAATCATCCCTCATTTTACATGAGGCAGTCCACACAGGAGAGAGACCCCATAAGTGCTTGGAGTGTGGGAAAAGCTTCATCCAGCTAACTCAACTTGTTAAACATGAGGCAGTCCACACAGGAGAGAGAAAACATACGTGCCGGGACTGTGGGAAAAGTTTCATGTGGCAGCGAAGCCTTAGTAGACATCTGGGAGTCCACACAGGAAAGAGACCACTCAAGTGCTTGGAGTTTGGGAAGAGTTTTATAGTGCAATCAGATCTTTCACATCAAAAAGTCCACACACAGGAGAGACCCCATAAGTGCTTGGAGTGTGGAAAAAGTTTTACCCGGCAAACACTACTTATTTCACATCAGACAATCCACACAGGAGAGAGAAAATATAAGTGCCAGGACTGTGGGAAGAGTTACATATGGCAGTCAAACCTTATTAGACATCAGGCAGTCCACTCAGGAAAGAGATGGCATAAGTGCTTGGAGTGTGGAAAAAGTTTTACCGGGCAAACACAACTTATGTCACATCAGGCAATCCACACAGGAGAGGGAAAATATAAGTGCCAGGACTGTGGGAAAAGTTACATATGGCAGTCAAAGCTTATTAGACATCAGGCAGTCCACACAGGAAAAAGATCGCATAAGTGCTTGCAGTGTGGGAAATGTTTCAAACTACAGTCATACCTTATTAAACATAAATCAGTCCACAACAGAGAGAGACCGTATAAGTGCTGGAACTGTGAGAAAAGTTTCATCCAGAAATCACACCTTGTTGCACATCAGACCATCCACACAGGAGAGAGACCTCATAAATGCCTGCACTGTGGAAGAAGTTTTGCACAGAAGTCATACCTTATTGCACATGAGGTAGTCCACACAGGAGAGAGACCACATAAGTGCTTGGAGTGTGGTGAAAATTTCATGTGGCGAACACAACTTGCTACACATCAGGCAGTCCACAGAGGGGAGAGAAAACATAAATGCTTGGAGTGTGGGAAAAGTTTCATATTTCAATCGTACCTTCTTTCACATCAAAAAGTGCACACACGGGAGAAACCCTATAAATGCTTGGAGTGTGGGGAAAGCTTCATCTGGCGAGCACAACTTGTTAAACATCAAGCAGTCCACGCAGGAGAGTGACCCCAAAAATGCTTGGATTGTGGGGAAAGTTTCATACTGTGATCATACCTTATTTTGCATCAGACAGTTCACACTGGAGAGCTCCTATAGGTGCTAGGACCATGGAAAATGATACCCAGACAGCTGAGAGCTTAATAACATCAGCCCATCTGTGCAAGACAAAACTCATAAATTCTGGGACTATAACAAACGTGTCACAGATAGGTGAGGACTTACTGCACATCTGACAGCCCTCACAAGAGAGGGAGCCCCGTAAGTGCTTGGAGAGTGGGAAGGGTTTCAAACCATGATCACACCCTGGTAAATGTAAGGAAGCCCCCAGAGGGGACAGATTGCAGGAGTGCCTTGACTCTGGGATAAGTTTTATAAAATGATCCCGTCTGATAAAACATGAGACAACGCACCCAAGAGAGAGATGCAGTAAGTGGTTAGACTGGAGCAAAGCCTTTAAACAGAGGTCATGCCTTATTATACACCCATAAATTCAGACAGGAGGGAGGCCCCATAAGTGCCTGGATTCTTGGAAGAATTTCAAACAACGACCACACCTTATTATACATGAGTGAATCCCCACAGGAGGAAAACTACATAAGTGCTCGGGCTGGGAAGAGTTTCAGATGAAGTTCTTACATCATTAAATGTGAGAGAAACCCCAGATGTGTGGGAACCTTATAAATAGCTTGACTTCTGGTAACCATTCTACCCACCTCATGCATTAGCAATCTACACAACACAGCCCTTGAATGTGGTGGAAAGTTGAGTGGATCTTCCCATGGTATCAAACATCAGCAAATCCACACAAGGAAGAAACCTCTGAGAGGTTCTCCATCTGAAAACTCTTCTGGGTGGAGCTGAGAGCAGACAGGACAGGAGGTACTCATCCACCCAGGAGGGAAATTCTGTCTTTTCCCCAGCCAGGACTGGACATAGTAAAAATATCCATCTCCTAATTCCAATTCATCAGGGGCATTTAGTGTTCAAGGATCCAGCTGTCCATCATTGGGCTGAGCATACTGAAGCAGGCTGCAATCAGTTTCCTCATGGTCCTGTGGCTCCGCCGGGTCCAAGCAAATCCCTAGACCAGCGTGGATCAGCCCCACCTCCCTGCTGTGGGCCTGGGTGCTGAGCAGATGGGCCACAGTTAGTGAAGGGAGAGAGACAAAATCCTCCAGCCATTGCCCCTGCTTGGTTGAAACTCTCCTCCTCTTCTCCTTCTTGTGTCTGATGGGCTCCCTCTGCCATGGAGATGAGGAGGACACCACTGTGGCTAGTCTCCACATTCACTCTGGACGCCTTTATCTTCCACCAGCCCTTGGGCTGGGCTCCCCAGCTGACCTATAACTACTTGTGCGAGACTGAGCTTCCTTGGAGAATGGCAGCTCCATTGCTCCTGTCCCCTGGCGCTGGATTCTGGTGGGCGACGTGTGGAGGGACTGGGAGCACTGGTTTGGGGCAGGAAGCTGGAGGTGAAGTGGTCGGGGTTGGAGAGCTGTGGGCTGGGATCCAGAGTATTTAGGGCTCCTGGACTAAGTAGAGAAGAGAGCTGACGAGTGGAGAGATGCTGGACTAGACTAACACGGATGCCCCTTTGGAAATTGGGGAGATGTTGCCTGTTGTCACTCGTCTCCTCCACCCCTTCTCCCTGCCCCTCTGCTTTCAGAGAGACATATGCCACAGGCGCTTTCCTAGGAGGCCTAGTGATTCCCACCCCGGCCTCAGTCATATCATCCTTCCAGTCACCGTCTATGTGGAGAAAATGGTCAAGATGAGCAAATGACAAATCAAAATAACAGACTCAAGCTTTGTAGAGAAACTACAGATTTGAAATTTGTAAGCAATTTTGACTGTGAACTCCAGGCTCAATAAGGACTATGGTTTTTAAACTTATTACCACTGGTGATTTGACCTCACCTTCCTCCATTCTCTTCTCCACTGTTCAAATGTAACCTACTGCACTGATCTGCTGTAAGTCTGACCTGATCCTATGACTTAGACTTTCCTGCATATATTTTCCTCCCATTCTGGAAGTTCCCTCGTCTTAAAAGCATCTGAAGAAGTGGGATTTTCTCCCAGAGAAGCTGATGTAAGAAATAAATATTTTAGTCGATAAGCGCCACAGGACTCCTTGTTTGTTTTACTGAACTGGACTGACCCAGGTACCCCACTGGAACTTTTTCTGAGATAAAAGTCTGTTTCCAGCAGCTGCCAGGTGGATAAGCGATAAGAAGTCCTGGAAGGCGATGTCCCATGGGGCTGCTTAGGGAAGCTTTAAGTACATTGTCCTTCAAAGCCTGATGGCTAGGAATTCCAAGGGGCAGGGACATCACTGGACATCAGTCCACAGGCTCTGTGTCCTAAATTTATTATGTAGACCTCCGAGCGGAGCCTTGACAGGGGCAATTCCTTAGGACCTGGGACCTCTTGGGGCCTTTTAAAGTCTCCTGCAGCCTCCCCAGGCCCCCCGTAGGAGCAGCGTTGGGAAATTTAGAACTGCACTTGTGGCCCCTGGCCTGGCCAAGGAACAGTTCTGGTGTCTCGTAGCCATGGGATCGGTCCCTTGACATCCAATGAGGGTAAATAGTGTGGGGTGAAGCCCAGGCGGTTCTGGTGATGGCCAGGCTCAGAGCCAGGGCTTGGGAGTGAAAGGCTGGCCACCAAGCTTGCAGAGCTGTGTGAGAGGCTGTTTGTGGGAGGATGGGGGATACAGCTATATGGGAGACTGAGGTGCGGGAGCGAGACGTAGCCAGGCTGCAGGGCTATATCTACAGTGGGGCCATAGGGGAAGAGTCCCAGGTGCCCTAGAGCAGCTCAGTGGAGTTGCTCTGTTAAAGGGGTGGCTTTGCGGTGCTAACTTTAAGCGCCACTAATGGGAAGATGTGTGTTCTGATCGGAACGCAGCCCCAACGGCAAAACGTGGTATTATGGCTCTGCCAGGTTGCCTCCATCTGGCCACACTGCTCCCCACGCTCCCCTGTCCTGCCATTCCTCTGATCCCCCACTGGCCACACCAGACTTTGCACCACCCCATGCCACCTTACACTGTATCACTGCCATCCATTTTCCACTCCCTGACTTCTCCCCCACTGCCACTCAAGTGGGTGTCCCCACGTACTACAAGAAAGTCTCTGGGGGGGCTTCATGATTTTTAAGTTTGAGAACCACTGCGTCTTTGGGGGGTCAGCAGCATCTCTAGTGAGTGTCGGCAGGTTGGCATCTTTTAGCTGGGCATGAGGTCGCCTGCCAGGTGGGCACCCAGGCATCATTCATCAGTCCAGTGCTTGGGGGCCTGAGCTTGTTGGCCACTGCAGTGAGTAGCAGCTGCTGTGAAAGGTCATTTGGGGTTTTAAGACGTCCACACACCTGGCAGAACGAGACAGGACTAGAGGGTTTTGCAGCATTTTCAACTGAAAAAAATTCTGTGAAATTTCTGCCAGAAGATGCCGCCATTGATGCTTCTCAAAGGTGCATGACAGGAGGTGACACCAAGGGTTCCTGATAACAGAGGAAAGGTGAGGAGCTGTTTCTGGTTTTCACAAATCTTGGTTTCCCAAACAAGTGAAAAGCTGTTGTGAACATCACAATTATCCAAAGGTTGCTGTAGGGAGGGGGCTATTCGGAAATTGTGTGTAGGTAGGAAGAGTCACGGAGTTTAGAAACTGGTCTTTATCTCTTCACTGTTTAAATGCACTCCATGTACGGTAAGTAGTTTCTTTGTGTAAGGGAGCTTCCAGGAGAGAAGTGCTACCTTCAGACCATATCCGTGGAGAATTTGCCTGGTGCATCCAAACTTGAGACTCTGCCTGAGCGGGGGCAGGTTTGGGGCCTCTCCTGCTATTGTTTATCCTATGTAGCAATGCCCCTGCGCAAGGGAGAAGCTTGTTTATGCTGCCCCATTGTCAGCCCTTTTTATTTTTTAACATGAACTTGAGTTGTTTTGACAGGCAGTGGTTAATGCAGGATTTGATGGTCCCCAGAACCCTCCTAATCTCTGGGTCCCTTTCCCATGTTGTCTGGGGCCCCTTCGTGTAGGTGCATGCCCCAGACCAGGTAGGCATTTGCAACCACTTCTCAGTGCATCGCCTATTGCTCCATAAAAATTTTTAAATTTTATATGGCATTTACGTTTATATCAATTATTATCACAAACCAGCAACCACTTTTTAGCACAAGAAGCATTGTGAATAACTATCGTAAATCAATCGTGAGCTATAATTGACACGCAGGCTCATGAATCGCAACAAGTTTTGCTTGAAGCTAATTTCAACCCAAACCGTCTATAAAATCAATTAACATTTTTCCATTGTCCGCCACATTTGTTTTACTATTGCACCTTCATCTTGAAGACCTGGTTTTCTTGAGAGAAAAAAACAACAAGCAGTTGTGTGGCACTTTAAGACTAACAGATTTATTTTTTGCATGAGCTTTCGTGCAAAAAAACCGAAAAATAAAAAAATAAATCTGTTAGTCTTAAAGTGCCACACAACTGCTTGTTGTTTTTTTACTGGACTAGACTAACACGGCTATCCCTTTGGAAACTTTCTTGAGAGACCCTGAGTGCTAATTGCTGCTCTGAGGAGTAAAATACCCAGGATTTGATAGACTTTGAAGGTTGCACAGTGCAAATAGGGGCCTGTCAGATTTGTGGGGCCCAGGAATGGTGGTTTTTTCTAGGCCAGGGCAGGGAGGCTGGGGTGGATCCAGCCTTGGCTAGCACCCAGATGCAGCAGGGATGCAGCTGTGGGGCGAAGATGGGGTCGGTGGGTCCCCGGACTGTTTCATTGGTGGAGTCAGGGGGAGGGACCGGCCATCGGGCTCCGAGGTTCGGGGCAGCGCTGCTGAGCTCCGCAGTGCCTGTCTCTGATTGGCTGGCAACACAGCAGAGCTGAGCTGCGATTGGCTGGATTGGATCCTTTCTCCCTCCGGCTGGTGCAGGGCTCCGGCCTCTCTCCGCAGCAGCGCCCCAGGCAGAGAAGAGCCGGATGCGGCCCCGATCCAGGGTCTGGCGGCTAAGGTGGGACCCGGGTCTGCAGGGAGGGCGGGGATCGGGGCGTGTGTGCGGGGGGAGCTGGAGAGGGGCCGGGCTGGGGGTTTTGGGGGGGCTGTGCTATGGGGAGGGGGGATGCAGGGAGCAGGAGGGGATGGGGGGAGCTGTGGGGCTGGGGGACAAGGCTGGGGTGGGGGGAAGCTCTGAGCCCGAGC
Organism: Podocnemis expansa; assembly: GCA_007922195.1. Classification (NCBI taxonomy): domain Eukaryota; kingdom Metazoa; phylum Chordata; order Testudines; family Podocnemididae; genus Podocnemis; species Podocnemis expansa. Next base: position 217,598 of record ML682233.1, read on the forward strand.
AGGGAGGGGGATTTGGCAGGGGAAGGAGACAGGCTGGGTATAAAGGGGGAGGGGGAGATGATGGTGCCACCCGCACCCCATGGGGTAGGATGCACTGGGGTGGGGGGGCTCCAGCAGCCACTGCAGTGTCCCTCCCCCCCCGTATGTGGTGAATAGGGGTGGGCAGGGAGCTGACCTGAGGCAATTCCTTGGCAAATATCTGGATACGCCCTTCCCTGCTCCCAAATTGTTGCATTCACACCCCTGGGGCAAGAACCGCTTCTCCCGGGGGGAGGCAGGTTGGGCAGGCACCCAAAGAGGCAGAAGTGAGGAGAGAGGGTCCCAGCGCCTCTCAGATCCCTTCCCTGCACCCCCTTGGCAGGCCAGTTGCTATAGGAAAATAGTTTGGAGCAGAGCCCTGCAAATATGCAGATATCCATGGATAGCCACGTTGTATCCATATCTGCACATACAACACGGACATCCGTGGACGGTTATTGCAGATTCGTATAGGATACAGATCGACGTATTTGTATCTGTGCAGAGCTGTAGTTCAGAGAACAGCCCCAGTCCAACCTCCAACCCATGCCCCCCACTATAAGCTCACAACACAGAGTATAACACGCCCCCAACAGAAAATTTTCCTCTGTGCTAGACCCGGCACACAAAAACATGAGGTCATGGAGCCCACATGCCCCATCTCTTTTAACTTGTGCCAGCTCCCACCCCACTGAGCCCACCACCCAAGGGCCAGGCCTACATTTGCACCTTCCGTTGTGCTTCCCACACCGGGCAGGAGGAGTGCCAGTGCTGTCCCCAGCTACCCCTGGCGGGTGGGCTCTATCTGTAAAACAGGGTGCAGAGATCGAAGTGTGATACTGTAGGGTTTGCTCTGCTAAATTGTCCCCCTGACCGTGCCCAGTATCCACTGCCTGTCCTTCCCAGCACCCTGGGACTGGAACTCATGGGGCAGCCTCACTTTCTCAGTGGCTCCCTTCTGCAGCTAACAGGAGGAGAGCAGAAGACCACTTTGAAAGACAGCCACCCCCAGGATGTTTTGGCCCCATGGTCATTAGTTGGGAGTCACTGGGCTAGAGCACAGCACCACTCCACCCTGATTTCTGTTCACACCCTCCCCTCCACCCGACAGGGTGTGTGCTCCTCTTTCTTGCTAACCAACTGTGTAGCCCACCCATCCACTTTTCACCTGAAAGCCACTGCCCCAGCAGGAGCAGCCTCATGGCTGATGTGCACAGCAGGGAGGCCCAATTCCTAAACACCTCCATCTGAGCCATCAGTGAGAACAGGCTGAGCAGATGCCAGGGACGTTCCAATGGATTCAGCATATGGTCCTATGCTATGAGCTAGTTCCAAGGGATAACCCCTCTGACTGACTTTCCTGGTAACCGGATTAGGAGTTAGCAGAGAAAAGCCAACTGATCACTGCTGAAACCCTATGCTATGTGTTGGAAGAGGTCACGCCAAGTTGAAGTATCCGAGAGGGTCTAGATCTGCTCGTAGGGGCCTGGTCTGGGTAACAATAAATTAACAGATTCCTCCCACCATGGTTAAGTTGAGAGGCTGGGGGGAATTAGGATGTGAAATGAACTCAAACCTCTTCTGACACCTCCCCATTCTCTCTGCTCACTCTGACAGGCTGAAGAATCACATCCAGGCTTCACTCCAGATCTTCCCCAGGAGGAGGCAGGAAAATGGCTGTGGTGGAGCTGGCTCAGGTAGGGGATTTTCAGGGAGCAGCTGAGGGGCAGAAGAAGCAGGGAGGGGACAGGGTGTTTTTTATAAGCAGGTCTTTTGCAGGGGTGAAAATTCCTTCATTTCTGACCCAGGAAACATTCCTCCCTGCCCAGGGCTGGGAACCTTTTCCCGACTCTGAGTGCTTGTGTCTGAACCCACTACCTGGAAACTACTGAGTAAGAGGAACGGAAGCTGTTAGGAGTCCCAGTCTTGTTCACAGCAGTTCTGCTTTACAGTATCAGAAGAGCCCTGCACGGATACAAATAAGTGGATCTGTATCCGACCTGCATCTGCAAGAAATGGTCCGCAGATATCTGTGTTGTATCCATGGATGCGGATATCTGCAGATATCCGCACATTTGCAGGGCTCTAGCTCTGTGCAGGTAAAAATATGTTGATCTGTATCCGATCTGCATCCACAAGAAATGATCTGTGGATATCCATGTTTTATCCGCGGATGCGGATATAAGGCAGATATCTGCGGATATCCGCAGATTTGCAGGGCTCTAAGTATCAGCCTATGAGGCTCTCTGACTACCTCCTTGCAGCTCTGGGCTCCTGCCTCTAGCAACAGCTGCCATCTCACCAGGTGACCGTATAGGTAGCCCAGTTGTGTCTCCAGTCCCCGTCCCCGTCCCACTCTTCACTGGGGAACCCTGTGGGCTGTCCACTCCTAGCTCTGCCCCAACTCTTCCACCAAGGGGATGCAGCAGCTGGTCCATGTCAGGGTCCCCCTCATCATGAGGGGACCTTCCAGAGGACACGATCCTGGTTCTGGGGTCCCCCTGTAATGATAAGGCCCTCACACACCTCCCACCAGCTGGCTACAGCCACTGCAGTTCTCAGAACATGTGGTTATTGAAGGAATTTTTAGAAATAACTCTTATATTTTGGTTGCCGACCCCTGGCCTATGGCTAATAGACGTCAGACAAAGGAGAAAACCTAACTCTCTCCCACCTGCTCAGGGGGGGTCTCTCACTTATTCCCACACCCTGAAGCCCCCTGGCTGCTTGAGTTGGGTCCGGGTGGGATTCTGCTACTGCGGTCCTCCAGGAGCTTCTGTCCCTTTGGCCTTTCTCCCACATGAGTAGTGGGATTGTGGCTGGGGCAGGAATTCTGAGCGGAGAATTGTCTTTTTTAAGATGCAGGTGACCTTCGAGGAGGTGGCTGTGTATTTCACTCAGGCAGAGGGGGCTCTGCTGGACCCCGCTCAGCGAGCCCTCTACAGGGACGTCATGTGGGAGAACTATGAGAACGTGTCTGCGCTGGGTAAGGGATTTCTTTGCCCTCGATTTCTAAAAAGCCACATAATCAGCACTATTAAATCTGGTCAGGTTCCTCCTTGGGCCGTTAGATTGTGTGGATTCATTCCCATAATCCACAGCCACAGTGTCAGAGAGACTTAGGTCACCGTGCCTCCCGCCAGTGGGACTGGGGTTTCCTAACCTAGTGGAAATGGTAATTTATTCCTATCTGTCAGGCTTTCAAGTGGGCAGAAGCCATGTATTGTCCTGATTTAAATCTTGTTTCTCACTCACGCTCAAAAGCCCTGTCCATCTCTTTTCCTGGGACTACCTCCAGCTATGAAGACAGCCCCAGACTCCACCGGTTTAGAAAAATTAAATTTAAAAAATGAAAAATAATCCCAAATGAGATTCAGGTCTCTGATTCTTCCACGAAAGCTCATGCAACAACAAATCTGTTAGTCTTTAAGTGCCACATGACTCCTTCCTTGTTTTGCTGAGCTGGACTCACTCCGCTGCCCCTTCAGAACAATCACCGAGATGCAAATAGAAGATAGAACATGGTTTATAACAAACAGATTACTTAACTAACACCCGGACAAAATATTATACCCAGAATTAAAAAGTGAGTCATATAGACAGGCTTACAACCCAATCAGCAGTAGGGGACCCCTTTGTAACCCCAGGCTTCAGCTGGGGAAGGAGTGATGTCCTCAGAGGCACCGGTCAAGGTCCTATGGTGAAATCCAGTGAGGCCTGGGAGAGGGCTTATTGCTCTAGCCCCTTACAGAGGGGGGTGATCAGATGTCTCCTGGTTCATGGAGACTGCTGCTGATGTGACTCAATTGCTGCTATCAAAGATCTAACAGCTCCTTAAACACTATCACTTTTACAGATTGTCGCTTGAGCACTTGGTTTGCTATATACTCTGGCAGGGAGTGTTAATGTGCCGGGTGGGGCGGGGGGGGGGGAGTGTCCTCCATCGTCCACTATAGTAATACCATCACAAAATCTTCCATTTGCCCCTACAAAAAGTTTTTCAGAACAGACAACCGTAAGGAGAGACACTGAAAGAGAAAAACCAAGTAGTTTACATCGGTTATCTTTCTGGTAAGAGACATTTTAATCCACTTAAACGTATTTATTTGTCAAAGGTTGGATGGCCAGTGTAGAGAGAGTAATGTCATAGTTGCAATTTTACTGGAGAACGGAATTTTCGCAAATGTATTTGAGTGGATTAAAACTTATCCTGCAACAATGCAAACACATGTGAAATATTTGTTTATTCCCTTTTAGTGCATTTCGTTAAGTTCATCTCTTCTGAAACAGTTACTTATTTTGTTCTTCAATGCCAAAAAAAAAAAAAAATTGAAAAATAAAGCAAATGTGAAAACAGCAGTTGCCACTGAAACCAATGAACGTTTTGCCGTCTGCTTCAAAAGGGTGGGAAAAACACAGGAAATACAAACATTCTTACAAAGAAAGTTCCAAAGGGGCAGCCATGTTAGGCTAGTTCAGTATAACGGACGTGGAATTCTGTAGAACTGAAAGACTAAGAATTTTTTTGTATTATTTGTAGAGCATTCATGGGAGAAAAATCCTACTTTTCTCCTACGAAAGGTGATGCAATAAATAATTTTATTAGTATTTAAGTAGCACAGGCTTCTTTTTTGTTATAAAGAAATTTTTTAGTTTTTAAAACTTCAAACAGATTTGTTGTTTGTTTGGTTTTTTGTCAGATAGGGCCGAAGTAAATAGAAAGGCAGTCTAAAGAGGCAGGGTTTTAACTCCACAGCTGTATTTACATCAGCAAGGCCCCAAAATGTACAAATCCTGGAATCTCATGCTGGGGACTTCACAATTCCCTCCACCTCCCCACACGTCTGCTTTCCCAAAGGGACTCCGAGACCATGTTCCTGTCTTTGATTCCGCATTTCTTCAGCACCGCCCATAGACAGGTTCATGAAATAATCTGTGTGCCCAGTAGGCTGCCAATGCTCTGACCCCACTAACCTCTGATTTCTCCCCCAAGCTGGATTTTCCATTCCCAAACCTGACTTGATTGCCTGGCTTGAGAGAGGGCCGGAGCCGTGGGTTCCCGATCTGCAGCTCTGTGAGAAAAGGGAGATCTGGAGAGGCAGCCGCACAGGTGAGCACAGACACAGAACAAGCTGAAAAAGGAAGGAAAAAGTTGAGGATCTCAAAAACATGTCCTCTGTTCCTCTTCATTTCACCCAGGTCCTGGTGGGCTGTCAGTAGACCCACCCCTTCTTTTGGCTGCCGGAGTTTCCTTCCCAGCTCACTGCACTGTGAATGGCTGGGTGGGATGTGGAGGCAGAATCCGATGGCTCAGTCCTCCCACGTTCAGTGTGTTGTGTTTTCTGCTTGTGGTACTTCTCCTTCTCCCTGACACAAGGACTGCATGTCTGACTTGTCTCTCTCCCATCAGGTGAAGAGAGAGCGAGTGACAGTGAGGAGGGAAATCAACATCAGATTGGTCCTGGGGAACTGGAATCACAGGGAAACTTTTTGAGAAGGGCTCCCGGTGATTGTTCCCAGCACTTCGAACAGACAGAAGAGAGGAGAAATCAGCAAAGGTCAAAGCCGGTTCTGTTAAGTGACCCAAGGAAGAAAGCGAATGAATCTACCAAATTTGAAGGAGGATTCAATGAAACCACCGCCCAGCAGATAGATCCCACAGAACCTCATCATTCCCTTGAGGGTAAAGAAAAAGTGATTCTGAGATCACCCTTATTTACATCTCAGACAGAACGGATGGGAGAGACACTCCTTCAGCACTTTGACCATTGGGGAGAAATCTCTAGAAACAGAACAGACTTTACTAAGCATCAGAGCAGGCACCAGGGGGAGAAATTATTTCAGTGCTTGGACTGTGAGAAAAGTTTCACCCAGAAATCACGCCTTGTTGCACATCAAACCGTCCACACAGGAGAGAGACCCCATAAGTGCCTGCACTGTGGAAAGAGTTTTGCACGGAAATCATCCCTTATTTCACATGAGGCAATCCACACAGGAGAGAGACCACATAAGTGCTTGGAGTGTGGCAAAAGTTTCATACGGCAGTCAAACCTTATTAGACATCAGGCAGTCCATACAGAAGAAAGACCACATAAGTGCTGGGACTGTGAGAAAAGTTTCATCCAGAAATCACACCTTGTTGCACATCAAACCGTACACACAGGAGAGAGACCCCATAAGTGCCTGCACTGTGGAAAAAGTTTTGCATGGAAATCATCCCTCATTTTACATGAGGCAGTCCACACAGGACAGAAACCACATAAGTGCTTGGAGTGTGGGAAAACTTTCATCTGGCAAACACTACTTACTACACATCAAGCAATCCACAGAGGAGAGAGAAAACATAAGTGCTTGGAGTGTGGAAAAAGTTATGCACACAGAAGATCCCTTATTTCACATGAGGCAGTCCACACAGGAAAGAGA
>ML682233.1:224048-235442 GCA_007922195.1 Podocnemis expansa
GGCAGTCCACACAGGAGAGTTACCACATAAGTGCTTGGAATGTGGAAGAAGTTTCATATTTCGATCATACCTTCTTTCACATCAGAAAGTCCACACAGGGGAGAAACCCCATAAGTGCTTGGAGTGTGGGAAAAGTTTCATACGGCAATCAAACCTTAGTAGGCATCAGGCAGTCCATACAGAACAGAGACCACATAAGTGCTGGGACTGTGAGAAAAGTTTCATCTGGAAATCTCACCTTGTTGCACATCAAACCGTCCACACAGGAGAGAGACCCTATAAGTGCCTACAATGTGGAAAAAGTTTTGCATGGAAATCATCCCTTATTTCGCATGAGGCAGTCCACACGGGAGAGAGACCACATAAGTGCTTGGAGTGTGGGAAAACTTATACCTGGCAAACACTACTTACTACACATCAGGCAGTCCACAGAGGGGAGAGAAAACATAAGTGCTTGAAGTGTGGAAAGAGTTATGCATACAGAAGATCCCTTATTTCACATGAGGCAGTCCACACAGGAAAGAGACCACATAAGTGTTTGGAGTGTGGGAAAAGTTTCACGTGGCGAGCGCAACTTGTTAAACATCAGGCAGTCCACACAGGAGAGTTACCACATAAGTGCTTGGAATGTGGAAAAAGTTTTATATTTCGATCATACCTTCTTTCACATCAGAAAGTCCACACGGGGGAGAGACCCCATAAGTGTTTGGAGTGTGGAAAATGTTTCATACGGCAGTCAAACCTTATTAGACATCAGGCAGTCCATACAGAACGGAGACCACATAAGTGCTGGGACTGTGAGAAAAGTTTCATGTGGAAGTCACACCTTGTTGCACATCAAACCATCCACAGAGGAAGTTACCAGGCTGGGGAGGACTCTGAAGAAGCTGGAGGCTCAGGTGATCTTCAGTGGGATTTTGCCTGTCCCTAGAGGAGGACAGCGCAGGTGTGAGAAGATTCTGGCTGTTAACAGATGGCTCAGGCAGTGGTGTTACAAGGAGGGCTTTGGGATGTATGGGCTGTGGGAGGCGTTCATGGACAGAAGACTGTTTGCTTGGGATGGACGTCACCTGAGTAAGGAGAGAAACAGACTTCTTGGAGGGATGCTAGCTCAACTGATTAAGAGAGCTTTAAACTAGGGAGTGTGGGGAAATGGTTGGGAGATGCTCAGACAATCTCGACGCCTGATACTAGCATTGAGAGGCAGGAAACAATTCAGAAAAGACAAAGGTTAGGGAGGCAGTATGGATGTTAGAAAGGAGGGAAGCACAAATAGTGGTCTGATGGGCACTGTTGGCAGTAGTGAAAAAAGGCTACATCGGGTAGAGAATGAGCAAAGCTGAGCAGCAAAAGCTAAAATGTTTATATACCAATGCGAGAAGCCTAGTTAGTAAAATATAGGAAGTGGAACTACTGGTAGAGGAATTGAAACCGGATATTATAGGGATAACAGAAGCATGGTGGAATAGTAGTCAGGACTGGTGTACGGGCATTGAATGTGCTTTTTAGGAAAGACAGAGTAATGGCAAAGGTGGCGATGTGGCATTGTATATTAATGATGCAATAAAATGCAAAGAAATTCAGAGTGATAGAATTAGCAGGGCAGAGTCTATCTGGCTCAAAATCACATTGGACAAGAAAGCTACTGAAGTTTCTCCTGGCTTAGTGCTCGGAGTGTGTTACAGACCGCCGGGATCTGATTTGGACACGGATAGAGAACTCTTTAAGGAAGTAAAGACTACTGGCAACTGTGTGATTATGGGAGATGTTAACTTCCCAGATATAGACTGGAAGATATGCACTAGCAGCAATAAAAGGGCCCAGATTTTCTTGGAGGTGATAGCAGACAAATTTCTCCATCAAGCAGTTTCCAAACCAAGAAGAGGAGACCTGATCTTAGACTTGGCATTAATCAGTAGTGAGGACCTCATAGAGGAATTAGTTGTAGGGGACAGCCTGGGTTCTAGTGACCATGAACGGAAGGGTAAACAAAAATAAATCTGTGACCAGAGTCTTTGACTGCAAAAGGGCTAACTTCAAAAAATAAAGGGAATTAGCTAGGGAAGTGGACTGGACCAAAGAATTCATGGAAATGAACATTGAGAATGCTTGGAACTGCTTCAAAACAAAGCTGCAGGAACTATCTGAAAGCCCAAAGAAGAGGAAAATAATTTCAGGCATGGCTTCTAAACCAAGCTGGATTAATGTACATATAAATAGAAAGAAAACACAGAAGGATGAAGTTGGACCACTATACATCCAAGTACTTATGCCTCAGCTATAACATCCTTCCAGTCACCATCTACAGTGGGAAAATGGTTCAGATTAGTGAATGAAAAATCAAAATAACAAACTGAAGCTTCATAGAGAAACTACAGAACTGTAATTTCTAAGCGAGTTTGACTGTGTGAACTCCGGGCTCGATAAGGACTATGCTTTTTTTCCTTTATTACCACTGGTAGTCTGACCTCAACTTCCTCCATTCTGTTCTCCACTGTTTGAATCTAACCTACTGCGCTGATTTGCTGTAACAGTCTGACCTGATCCTATGACTTAGACGTCCCTGCATATATTTTCTTCCCATTCTGGAAGTTCCCCCATCTTCAAAGCATCTGAGGAAGTGGGATTTTCTCCCAGAGAAGCTCATGTAAATAAATAAATTTGTTCATTTTTAAGAGCCACAGGACTCCTTGTTTGTTTTACTGAACTAGACTGACCCGGGTACACCACTGGAACTTTTTCCGAGATAAAAGTCTGTTTCCAGCAGCTGCCAGGTGGATAGGTGATAAAGAGTCTGTCTGGAAGGAGATGTCCCATAGGGTTGCTTATGCAAGCTTTGAGTACATTATCCTTCAGAGCCTGGTGGCCAGGAATTCCCAGAGGCAGGGACATCAGTGGGCATCAATCCATAAGCTCTGTGTCCTTAATTTATTATGTAGACACCCCCCCCCCCAGTGGAGCTCTGGCAGGGGCAGTTGCTTGTACCTGGGGCCTCTTGGGGATCTTTTAAATCTCCTGCAGCAACAGCGTTGGGAAATTTATAACTTCATGTGTGGCCTGTGGCCTCCCCAAGCCTCAGTTCTGGTGTCCCATAGCTGTGGGATTGGTCCCTCGACATCCAGTGAGGGTAAATAGTGTGGGGTGAAGCCCAGGTGGTTCTGGTGATGGCCAAGCTGAAACCGAGGGTTTGCAACTGGGAAGCTGGCCATCAAGCATGCAGAGCTGTGTGGGAGGAGGGAGAGTAGCTGGCTGAGTTGCTGGAGCGAGAAGTAGCCAGGTTACCTCCATCTGGCCGCACTGTTCCCCATGGTCCCCTGTCCTGCCATTCCTTCTGATCCCCCACTGGCCCCACCAGAGCTTCTGCCACCCCACACTCTGTCACTGCCATCCACTCTCCACTCCCCAACTCTCCCCCATTGCCACTGAGAAGTGGGTTTCCCCAAGTGCTACATGAGAGTCTCTGGGGGGCTCCATTGTTTTGTAGGTTTGAGAACCACTGCGTCTTTGGGGGGTCAGCAGCATCTCCAGTGAGTGTCAGCAGGTTGGCATTTTTTAGCTGGGCATAGGGTCATCTTCCAGGTGGGCACCCAGGCATTGTTCATCTGTCCAGTGCTTGGGGACCTGAGCTCATTGGCCATCGCAGTGAGTAGCAGCTGCTGTGAAAGGTCATTCAGTATTTTAAGACATCCACACACCTGGCAGAATGGGAAGAGACTAGAGGGCTTGCAGCATTTGCAACTGAAAAATTTTCCCTGAAATTAGTCCTGGAAATGCCACCATAGATGCTCCTCAAAGGTGTATAACAGGTTGACACCAAGGGTTCCTGATAACAGGAAAGGTGAGGAGTCCTTTCTGGTTTTCACAATTGTGGTTTTACAAACAAGTGAAAAGTTGTGAACATCACAATTATCCAAAGGTGCTGTAGGAAGGGGGTATTTGAAAATTGTGTGTAGGTAGAAAGAGTTACTTTCTGCTTTTACAGAACCAAATTGAGTTTAAAAACTGGTCTTTATCTCCTCACTGTTTAAATGCGCTCCATGTATGGTAAGTAGTTTCATTGTGTAAAGGAGCTTCCAGGGGAGAAGTGCTACCTTCAGCCCACGTATGTGCAGAAGCTGCTTGGCACATGCAACCTTCAAACTGTGCCTGAGCAGGGGCAGGTTTGGGGGCTTCTACTGCTAACGTTTATCTTATGTAGCAAAGACCCTGCCCAAGAGAAAAGCTTGCCTATGCTGCTCTGTTGTCATCCCTTTTTATTTTTATGACATGAGTTTGAGTTGATATGACACGCAGTGGCTAATGCACGATTTGATGGTCCTCAGAACCCTCCTAATCTCTGGGTTGCTTTCCCATGTTGTCCAGGCCCCCTTCATGCATGTGCGTGCCCCAGACCAGGTAGGCCTTTGCAACCACTTCTCAGTGAATTGCTTGTGGCTCCATAACCATATTTATCTTTTATATAGGATTTATATCAATTATTGTCACACACTAGCAAACACTGCAGCGCCCAAGCATCCCGAATAACTGATAATTAAATAGTGATCTGTGATTGCTCCAGAAACTCTCATTAACAGCACCAGCCATACATTTTTGGTTGAAGCGAATCGTGACCCAAACAGTTTATAAAATCCATATTTTTCCATTGGCTGCCACCTCCGTTTCCCTGCTGCACCTTCACCTTGAAGGCCAGTTTTTCTTGAGAGACCCTGAGGGCTAGTTGCTGCTCTGAGGAGTAAAAATACCCAGGATTTGACAGACTTTAAAGGTTCCACGGTGCAAATGGAGGCCTGTCAGATTTGTGGGGCCCAGGAATGGTGGTTTTTTTCTAGGGCAGGGAGGCAGAGGTGGATGCCACCAGGCCTAGGACCCAGGGATGCAGCTCTGGGGCCATGATGGAGTCGTTGGGTCCCTGGATTGTCTCCGAGCCCAGACTGCAGCAGCCTGAGCCAGGAGCATCCCCGCTGCTCCATGGGAGCCTGTCCCAGGTTTTCCCGCCATCCAGCTTCACCCGCCCCGCGTCCCAGCCGCGCCTGCCCTGGCTCCAGGCGCGCTGGGCTCGCTCCGCCGTCAGGGGAAGCGGCCTGTCACCTGATTGGCTGGCCGGTGGGCCCGTCGCAGCTCATTGGTGAGTGAGGGAGGCGGCCCCGGGCTCCTAGGCTCCGAGGCGGGAAGGCTAAGAATACCGGAGTGACTGACTGTGATTGGCTGGGGACACAGCAGAGCTGAGCTGCGATTGGTCGAAGCCGATCCTCTCCCTCGCGGCTGCTGCAGAGCTCCGGGCTCTCTCTGCAGCCCCGGACCCCTGGGCAGAGAAGAGCCGGAGCAGCCCCCGGCCCGGCCCGCACCAGGGTCTGCGGGGAGGGTAGGAGACACCCTCAGCCTGGGCCGGGGGAGCTGGGGAGGGGGGAAGTGGGGGGCTGCCCTTTGGGGTGGGAGGATGGGGGGCTGAAGATGCAGGGGAATGAGGCAGTGTGGGGCTGGGGGACAAGGGTGGGGTGGGGGGAAGCTCTGAGCCCCAGCAGGGAGGGGGATTTGGCAGGGGGGCAGGGAGACAGAGGCTGGTATAAAGGGGGAGGGGGAGATGATGGTGCCTCCCCCACCCCATGGGGTAGGATGTACTGGGGGGGCTGCAGCCCAGCAGCCAGTGCAGCCCCCCCCCCCTTTTGTGCTGAATGGAGGCAGGCAGGGAAGTGACCTCAGGGCTGGGCAATTCCTTGGCAAATATCAGGAAACATCCTAGCCCGCCTCCACCCTCCTCCCAAATTGTTGCATTCACACCCCTGGGGCAGGAACCGGTTCTCCCAGGCGGAGGGGGGATGGCCCGAAAAAGGCAGGAGCAGTAAGTAAGGAGAGAGGGTCCCAGCTCCCAGCCAGGCTCAAATCCCTTCCCTGCACCCCTTGGCAGGCCAGTTGCTATATAGGAAAAAGGTTTAAGTTAGAATAGAATCACAGGGTTGGAAGGGACCTCGTGAGATCATCGAGTCTAACCCCTTGGGGCTTGAACCCAGGACCGTCTGCATATTAAGCAGAGGTGCTGTGGTAGAGTCCTGCAAACATGCACATCTCTGTGGCTATCCGCATTATAACCACATTCACAGATAAAACACGGATGTCCATGGAGCATTTCTTCAGATACAGGTCCACATATTTTTATCTTTACACAGCTAAAGTCCTGCAAATATGCCGATATCCGCTTTATAGCCACATCTGCAGATACAACATGGATATCTGCAGAAAATTTCTTGAAGATGGAGATTGGATGCGGATCCACATGTTTGTATCTGTGCAGGGCTCAGTGACTCTCCTGGTAACTGCCTTAGGAGCTAGCAGAGGAAAAGCCAGCTGTTCACTCTGCTGAAGCCCCATGCTATGTGTTGGAGGAGGTCACGCCAAGTAACAGTGTTGGAGAGGGTCTAGATCTGCTGGTCGGGGCCTGACCTGGGTAACAATAAACTAACAGAGTTTACTCCCACCATGGCTGAGTCGAGAGGCTGGGGGAAATTAGTGTGTGAACTGAACTAAAGCCCCTTCTGAAACCTCCCCATTCTCTGCTCATCCTGTCAGGCTGAAGAATCACATTCAGGCTTCACTCCAGATTTTCCTCAGGAGAGGGCAGGCAAATGGCTGTGGTGGAGCCAGCTCACGTAGGGGGTTTTCAGGGAGATGCTATGGGGGAGAAGCAGCAGGGAGGGGACTGGGTGTGACAAACCTACTGATTTTATGAGCAGGTCTTTTGCAGGGGTAAAAATTCCTTCATTTCTGACCGAGCAAACATTTCCCCTGCCCAGGGCTGGGAACCTTTTCCTGTTTTGCTGTGCTGGAGTCTGAACCCGCTAACCAGAAACTACTGAGTAAGAGGAACGGAAGCTGTTGGGAATCCCAGCCTTGTTCACAGCAGCTCCGCTTTCCAATATCAGCCTATGAGGCTCTCTGACTGCCTTTTTGCAGCTGTGAGCTCCTGACTGTACCCCCTCCATCCCACCTCACCAGGGGACCGTATAGGTAGCCCAGTTGTGTCTCCAGCCCCCCACTGCCTCCACTGGGGAGCCCTGTGGGCTGTCCACTCCTGGCTCTGCCCCAATCCTGCCACCAGGGAACTATGCAAGTCGCCCATCTCAGGCTCCCCTCCACCACAAGGGGACCCTTCAGAGGGCCCGTTACTGGATCTGGGTCCCCCCCGTAGCGAAGAGACCCTGTTTCAGGTGCATTTGCCCATCTCCACGAGGTGGCTACAGCCACTGCAGCTCTCAAAACACATGGATATTGAAGGAATTTTTAGAAATGGCTCTTACCTTTTTGTTGCTGAACCCTGGAGTAAGGCTAATAATTGTAAGACCAAGAAGAAGACCTAACTCTCCCCCACCTGCTCAGAGGAGGGGGACTCTTACTTGTTCCCAACCTCTGAGGCTGCCTGGCTGCTCCAAGCTGGGTCCGGGTGGGATTCTGCTACTGCGGCCATCCCAGGGCTTCTGTCCCTTTGGCCTTTCTCCCCCCTGACTAGTGGGATTGTGGCTGGGGCAGGAAATGCTGAGTGGAGACATTGATTGTTTCAGATGTGGGTGACCTTCGAGGAGGTGGCTGTGTATTTCACCCAAGCAGAGGGGGCTCTGCTGGACCCTGCTCAGCGAGCCCTCTATGGGGATGTCATGCGCGAGAACTATGAGAATGTGGCTGTGCTGGGTAAGGAATTTCTTTGCTCTTGGTTTCTAAAAAGCCACATAATCAGCACTATTAAATCTGGTCAGGTTCCTCCTTGGGCTTTTAAATTATGTGGAATGGTTCCCATAATCAACAGCCGCAGTGTTGGAGAGACTTAGGTCTCCGTGCCTCCTACCAGTGGGACTGGGGTTTCCTAAGCTAGTGTAAATGCTAACTTATTCCTATCTGTCTGGCTTTCAAGTGGGCAGAAGCCATGTATCGTCCTGATTTAAATCTTGTTTCTCACTCACACTCAAAAACTCTGTCCGTCTCTCTTCCTGGGACTATCTCCAGCAATGAAGACAGCCCCAGACTCCACTGGTTTAGAAAACTTAAATTTTAAAAAAGAAAAATAATCCCAAGTGAGATTCAGCTCTGTGATTATCCCACAACAGCTCATGCGAGAAACAAATCTGTTAGTTTTTAAGTGGCGCGTGACTCCTTGCTTGCTTTGCTGAGCTGGACTTGCTCGGCTGCCCCTTCGGAACAATCACAGAGATGCACATGGCAGGTAGAACATGTTTTATTAATTAAAATATTGTTTAACCCAGACAAAATGATACACCCAGAGATAAAAAGAGAGTCATATAGACGGACTTACAACACAATTAGCAGTCGGGCACCCCTTTGTGACACCAGGCTTCAGCTGGGGAGGGAGTGATGTCCTCTGAGGCACCCAACAAGGTCTTATGGTGAAGTCCAGTCAGGCCTGGGAAAGGGCTTATTGCTATAGCCCCTTACTCACAGGGAGCGTTGATCAGACATCACCTGGTTCAAGGAGACTGCTGCTGATGGGCCTCGATCGCCGCTGTCAAAGATCTAACAGCTCCTTAAAAACTATATCTTTTACGGATTGTCATTTGAGCACTTGGTTTGCGACATAGTCTGGCAGGGAGTGGAAATGTGCCGGGGGGGGGGTCCTCCATTGTCCACTCCAGGAATACCATCACAAAATCTTTCATTTGCCCTACAAAATGTTTTTTTCAAAAGAGAGAACCATAAGGAAGGACACTGAAAGGCAAAAACCAAGTAGTTTACATTGGTTATCCTTCTGGTAAGAGACATTTTAATCCACTTAAACATATTTGTTTGTCAAAGGTTGGATGGCCAGTGTAGAGAGAGTAACGTCATAGTTGCAATGTTATTGGACATCGAAATTTTGGCAAATGTATGTGAGTGGATTAAAACTTATCCTACAACAAAGCAAACAAATGTGAAATATCTGTTTATTCTCTTTTCATGCATTTCTTTAAGTTCCTCTCTTCTGAAACACTTATTTATTTTGTTCTCCAATCGAACAGGAAAAACAATTGAAAATTTGTGGACTGAAACCAATGAATGTTTCGCCATCTGCTTGAGAAGGGTGGGAAAGCACAGGGAATGCAAACACTCTCATAAAAACTTCTAAAGGGGCAGCCATGTTAGCCTAGTTTAGTATAACAAACATGGAATCCTGTGGAACTTAAAGACTAACAAATTTTTTTAATTTGTTGATCATTCATGGGAGAAAAATCCCACTTCCTCCTATGACAGTTCATAGAGTAAATAAATTTACTAGTATTTAAGTGCCACAGGCTCCTTTTTTGTTATAAAGAAATTTGTTTGTTCTTAAAACTTCAGCTGGATTCCTTGTTTGTTTTTCTGTCAGGTAGGCCCAAAATAAATAGAAAGGCAGTCTAAACAGGCAGGGTTTTAACTTCACAACTGTGTTTACATCAGCAAGGCCCCAGAATGCCGAGATCCTGGAATGTCATACTGGGGACATCACAATTCCCTCCACCTCCTCACATGTCTCCTTTCCCAAGGGCACTTGGAGACCATGTTCCTGTCTTGGATGCAGTGTTCCTTCAGCACAGCCAGGGACAGGTTCATGAAACGATCTGTGTGCCCAGTAGGCTGCCAACGCTCTGCCCCTACTGACCTTTTCTGATTTCTTCCCCAAGCTGGATTTTCAATTCCCAAACCTGAGCTGATTGCCTGGCTTGAAAGAGGGCAGGAACCATGGGTTCCAGATCTGCAGCCCTACAACAAAAGGGAGATCTCAAGAGAGAGCCGCACAGGTGAGCGCAGACACAGAACAACCTGAAAAAGTTGAGGATCCCAAAAATGTGGTGGGAGCAAGTGTCCTTACTTCCTCCTCATTTCACCCAGGCCCTAGTGGGGGTCAGTAGGCCCACCCCTCTTAGCTGAAGGAGTTTCCTTCCCAGCTTACTGCGCTGTGAATGCCTGGGTGGGATGGCTCAGTCTTCCCAAGTTCAGTGTGTTGTGTTTTCTGTGGTACTTCTCCTTTTCCCTGACACAAGGACTGCGTGTCTGAATTCTCTCTCTCCCATCAGGTGAAGAGAGAGCGAATGACAGTGAGGAAGCACATGGACATCAGATTGGTGCGAGGGAAATGGAGTCACAGGGAAACTTTTTGAGAATAGCTCACGGGGATTGTTCCCGGTGCTTACGACAGAGAGAAGAGAGAAGAAATCAGCAAAGGTCAAAGCCGGTTCTGGAAAACGACCCAAGGAAGAAAGTGAATGAATCTATTAAATTTGGAGGAGGATTCGATGAAACCACAGCCCAGCAGACGGATCCCACGGAACCTTGTCAGTCCCTTGAGCGTGGGAAACAGTTGGTACTGAGATCACCCTTATTTACATCTCCGACACAAAGGATGGGAGAGACAGCCTTTCAAAACATTGACTGCTGGGGAGAAATCTTCAGAAACAGAAGAGAATTTACTAAGCATCAGAGCAGGCAGGAGAGTGAGAAATTATTTCAGTGCTTAGACTGTGGGAAAAGTTTCCTTTCGAGGTCAAATGTAACTAAACATAGGAGAATCCACAGAGGAGAGAAACCATATAAGTGCTTGGACCTTGAGAAAAGTTACACCGAGAAGTCACGCCTTCTTGCACATCAAACCGTCGACACAGGAGAGAGACCCCATAAGTGCCTGGAGTGTGGAAAATGTTTTGCACAGAGATCATCCCTTGTTTCACATGAGTCAGTCCACACAGGAAAGAGACCACATATGTGCTTGGAGTGTGGGAAAAGTTTCATACGGCGGTCACACCTTATTAGACATCAGACAGTCCACACACAACAGACACCACATGAGTGCTTGAAGTGTGGGAAATATTTCAAACTGCAGTCACGCCTTATTGCACATCAACCAGTCCACAGTGGAGAGAGACCATATAAGTGCTTGGACTGTGAGAAAAGTTTCATCCAGAAATCACACCTTGTTGCACATCAAACCGTCCACACAAGAGAGAGGCCCCATAACTGCCTGCACTGTGGAAGAAGTTTTGCACAGAGATCATCTCTTATATCACATGAGGTAGTCCACACAGGAAAGAAACCACATAAGTGCTTTGAGTGCGGGAAAAGATTCACCTGGCGGTCACGACTTATCAGACATCAAGCAATCCACAGAGGAGAGAGAAAACATAAGTGCTTGGAGTGTGGGAAAAGTTTCATATTTGAATCATACCTTCTTTCACATCAAAAACTACACACACTAGAGAGACCCTATAAATGCTTGGAGTGTGGTAAAAGTTATGCACAGAGAAGATCCCTCATTGCACATTGTGTAGTCCACAAACAAGAGAAACCACATAAGTGCTTGGAGTGTGGCAAATCTTTCACCTGGCAAATACAACTTGTTACACATCGTGCAGTTCACACAGGAGAGAAACCATATAAGTG